>JANTQJ010000267.1:0-19971 GCA_032989685.1 Arthroderma sp. PD_2
GCCCCGTCAAGAGTTTTTTTGGCGCTGTTTTGTCCTCCCCCTCCCTATTCGGGTAAAGCGCGCCTCTCCCTTTCCGCTTGGGAAAGTGATCGACAAAGCGTCCCCGTGACCTCTCGGCCCGTCATTGTTCCGAGAAGCGCGCTTATCTACTTCGGGCCTTAGCGCGCTTCTCGAAGATGCCAAGACATTTGAAAGGGGGAGTTGGTCCATGCGTCCTTCCCCTTTCTGCCGCCGCCCACCGCCCTTTCAACTTCTTTTGCTCTTTTGCTTCTTTTCGCCAGCCTCAGCTCCGTTTCAAATTCGACGACACGTCGCTTGTTTGACGTCTTCTCACTGCTGGCCGACATGAGACGGCATCCTCGTGGTGGCTGTGAGCCAGCGTCCATCTCACAAAAAGTTGCCATGCCGATGCCATGCTGAGACCATGCATGCAATTCCCGTGATGGTTCCAAAAATAAATATTGAGAAAGTCAAACGACGGCCACGAACAAGATGAAGGCCCGTATTTCTCACAACCCAGCCCGAGCCTAAATGTACAAAAAGGCACCAGAACGGAGCACATCTCTCCCAGCGGCGAGATTGCAAAAAAGAAAAGAGCGAGCGGAGAGTGAAGGAAAGGCAAAAAAAGCAATAAACCCTCCCCCCACCCAAAAAAAATCATAAGTGAAATATCAAACGATAATTTGCTTTGGGGGTTTGTCTCGCCTTCCCTGGTGAACCAACCGCCTGGCACTTTGCGGCTGGCTCCCGGCAATTTGTGACCCATCGGTCTGCGGAATGCGATGCCAGACGTGCGAGGTTAATCCTGGTAATTATCTCCACACATCCCTTGACTTGGCCTGATCCCTGGGAATATACGGAGTACAAGGTCACCGTGCTAGCAGGGGAGGGGGGGTTAATTGGACATGGACCTTGCTATGTATGAATCGAGCTGCGATTTCGAGTAGTAGCTCGGATATTACTCCAGCTGCTTGGGCATACTCAGCATCAGAGGTCACATCAGAGAATACCGGCCTTCAACTCTTCCCTTCTCTTGTTCGAGACTTTACCCACCATCCCCCTAGCCAGAGATCGTATTCCAGCCCTTTGATTTCTATTTTTATTCTGGTCTTGAGAAGCTTCTCTCTCCTTGCTATTTTCCCTAGGGCAACGCTGGCCGTTGAATTCTACCTCCGTATATCCTGTAGACTACATCTCTTGTCTTCTTAGGCATCATCCCTCAGCCTCCTGCACAAACATAACTGTTCCTCCATACGAACTATTTGCGCAAGCAGCAAAGATCGCTCTGCACGTCATCCCAAGCTTCACACTGAAGTCAACGGCCATCGGATAGCTCAGATCGACCACTGCATTTCCGAATCAATCCAATTGCCCCTCTCAAGAGCTCTCTACCAGGGAGAAGAAAGAATTATCTGCTCGTTTTCAAGCTCTCCTCTCTTCAACGAATACACATACCTTCAACAACTACCTTAAACCGCATCGTGACGACGACCAGAGCACCTACAACTCTTTAATGAGCTCCCACCACGGTCAGTGTATCATAAACAAGGCCCTAAACTAATTATTCCCTTCACTGTATAGCATCATCCCCCTCCCATTACTTCGTGTCCGCATTGCTTGCGAACAGACTTACCTTGATTTCACAGCTATAGATCAATTCCACTCAAGTGCTCTCCAAAGAAACACCTCTCACGACTGCAACATACCCGAATAGCTTCTGTATTTGTTTCACTTGTAAGTGTGCGCCGAGCATTACAGTAGAACAATATATTCAGACACTGAAACGCCCTTTAAGGCCCTTCATATATAGAAATATTCGAACTGGAGACATACACAACAACACGCAATTAACAATGCAGCCCCCGAAAGGCGATTCCACGACACACTGGGAGTCCCATCTCGCCGGTTTGTCTCCGTGCCATTTCCCTCGACTTGGAGCCGCGGCTACCGGGCCCAAGAGGCCCATGACAATTAAAGTCAACTTGGACCAAACCCAAGGTCTCAAGGAGCTTTGCGAATCGAACACCGTCGCCTTGCCAGTTGCCCTCCGCGCTGCGTGGAGCTTAGTCCTGCGCTGTTATACCGGCTCCGAAGATGTCTGCTTCGGTTACCAGGATGCCACATCGACATCTGTCTTGCCTGTAGCTAGGCTGGCCTTTGAAGATGATACCCTGCTTTCGGAGTTGATCGAGTCTGCGCAAACCGAGTATGAGAACAGCCTACCGTTCCACGACCATGTTCCTGCCGACGTGGCCGGCTCAAAGGAGTCTCGCCTCTACAACACCATTCTCTCGTTCCGCAGTGCCGCCAAACCAGGTACCACACCTGCACCGCGCGCCGCGAACATGGCCCTTCCAGAAGAGGTGAGTATCAGTTTGTTGCTGCGCTTCTTCTAAATATTTTTCTTTTTTTCGCTATTTACACGCCTGCGCGCAGCTATTTGGGGGTATGCTAACAGCGGGGTATCTCCAGTGTCGCATTCGCCTCGTGACCAAGCTCATGAACGGAAGAATGAGCGTCTTCCTCGAATGGTGGAGCGTGGATATGACCATGGAACAGGCAATGGGAGTTGCCTCGACTGTGGGCAAGACCATTGCCGCCATCACCTCCTCCCCAACAACGTCCATCGGCGCATTCGACCCAATCACCCCGCTCCATCTGAAGCAAATCCTGAAGTGGAACAACTATCCATTGAACAAGGTAGATCGCTGCATCCATGAGGTTATCCACGATGAAGCAGTTCGCAGACCGGATGCCGATGCTATCTGCGCCTGGGATGGCAACTATTCCTACAGAGAGCTGGACCATGTGACTTCGCGTCTTGCGAACAAGTTGGTGGACTTGGGCGTCGGGCCAGAAGCGAGAGTGCCTCTATGCTTTGATAAATCGGTATGTCTTTTCCTCCTTCTCGCCGCAGTGCGTGGATCGTAACGCTAATGGCCGCTGGTCCGTCCCGAAGAAATGGAATGTGGTCGCGATGCTTTCGGTGTTGAAGGCTGGTGGAGCGTTCGTCCCATTCGACCCTTCGCACCCAGTCCCACGCCTGCAAGGCCTTGCCAGAGCACTCGACGCGCCGCTGCTCCTCTGCTCTGCTCATCACGCCCAAAACCTCGCCACAGTCGCGCAGACGGTGCTGCCAGTCGACGAGGACTTGCTCAGGAGTCTTCCAGCTGCCCCTGACGCTGCCCAATTGACTAGTCGCGCCAAGCCCAATAACGCCGCTTACGTGATCTTCACCTCCGGCTCCACTGGAGAACCAAAGGTCAGTCAAAGGGACAAAAACTACTCTCCGTATTCTTTGGTCGCGAACTCTCCGTGACAGATGTGACAGATGCGATGCCGGATGTGATTAGAATCCTTCGTATACTGACAGAAACCTTAGGGTACACTATTGGAACATGCGGCATACTGCTCGAGCGCCACGGCTCATGCTGGCCCATTGGGGCTTGATGAGAACTCGCGGACGTTGCAATTCGCCGCACACACATTCGACGCCAGTCTGGCCGAGATCCTCTCAGTGTTGATGCATGGCGCCTGTGTCTGTATCCCAAGCGAAGAGGCGCGACTTAACAACATCGTCAAGACAATAAACGAGCAGCGCGTCAATCATGCGACGCTTACCCCTTCTTTCGTCGGGTTCATCGACCCGGCTGACGTCCCCGGGCTCAAGACGCTCGCTCTCGTCGGGGAGGCCATGTCACAAAGTCACATCGACACCTGGTCGAAGATCAATCTCGTTAACGGCTTCGGCCCAACCGAGACTGGAGTTTCGTGCGCGATCAGGCCAAATGTCACGGCTACCACGGATCCGAAGGATGTTGGGTTTCCGGTTGGTGGACACTGCTGGGTTGTAAACGCGGACGATCACGATCGTCTCCTTCCCCCTGGATGCGTTGGAGAGCTTCTTGTTGAAGGCCCCACTTTGGCCAGGGGTTACCTCAATAACGCTGAGAAGACAAAGGATGTGTTCGTTTATGATCCCGCCTGGGCCCGCAATGCAAATACCGCGAATGTATCACGACGATTCTACAAGACAGGTGATCTGGTTCGGTACAACTCACCTGAGGGATCACTTAATTATGTCGGTCGAAAGGATACCCAGGTCAAGTTCCATGGCCAGCGCGTTGAACTGGGTGAGATTGAGCATAATCTCAGCCTCGCGCCAAGCGTGAAACATAGCCTTGTAATGCTCCCCAAGACAGGCAACTGTAAGGGCAAACTGGTCTCTATCATATCCTTCTCCGACGATGTTACGGATCAGTTCACCAAAGACCCAACGTCGCTCCGGCTAATAGATGCCAGCGAGAAGGATGGATATGTTGAGAGTATCCGTGAGGCCATGGGTGCTCGCCTTCCCGCGTACATGGTTCCATCAATCTGGGTCTGCATGGAGTCTCTTCCCCTTCTTTCTTCCACGAAGCTCGATCGTAAAACGATTGCCAGATGGATTGATGCCATGACGGATGAGGTCTACCATGATGTTTCTGGGGCCCAGCAGACATTAGATGTTGCCAACGAGTCATCTCAGCCAGCCAATTCTGTAGAGGCCAAGGTCCAAGCAGCCTGGAGCCGCATTCTGAACATCCCGCTGAACCGCATCAGTTTGGACCAGAGCTTCCTTAGTCTTGGTGGTGATTCGATCACCGCCATGACTTGTATGGGCCAATGTAAAAAGGTTGGCCTTGGCTTCACTGTCCAGGAAATCCTACGAAGCAAGTCCATTCGCACCCTGGCTCCTTTTGCTAAAGAAGTTAAAAGGACCGTTGATCTTAAGGAAGAGATTGATGTTGACTTTGAACTTCAACCTATTCAGCAGTTCCATTTCAACCTTCGGCATGAAAGGCAAGGTCACTTTAACCAGAGCTTCTTCCTTCAACTTGCACAAAAAACAGAGGAGAAAGCTCTTCGACATGCTGTTGATGCTCTCGTTGAGCGCCATTCCATGCTTCGGTCTAGATTTAGACAGTCGGGGCCAAATGGTGAATGGAGACAATATGTTACTAACGATATTCGGTCTTCCTGCCGATTCAGAGCTCACACGGTGCAAACAAAAAAAGAAACTGAGCCTGCTATTGCAGACAGTCAGGCTGGCCTTAGTGCTATCAAAGGCCCTCTCTTCGCTGTTGACCTCTTTGATGTCAATGGTGGCAAGCAGCTCCTTTCCATGATCGGTCATCACTTGGTTATTGACCTGGTCTCCTGGCGTGTTATCCTCGAGGATCTTGAAGACCTTCTCACCAACCCTATAAACCCATCTCTCAGTGACAAATCCATTCCCTTCCAAACCTGGGCTAAGCTACAGAAGCAGCACTGTCAAAACCTTGCATTATCCCATGTTTTACCAACTGATAATATCCCCCCTGCAGACTTTGCCTACTGGGGTACGGAAGTAAAAGATAATACTTACGGCGCCTCCGCAGCGGAAGGGTTTGAAATTGATGCTGCCACAACTTCATTCCTACTCACCGACTGCCACACTGGGCTACGTACGGAGCCAATTGACCTCTTCGTTTCGGTCCTTATCCACTCCTTCAGTCAAATTTTTACTGACCGCGAACCTCCTGCTATTTTCAACGAAGGCCATGGCCGTGAAATCTGGGACGAATCAATTGACATTGCCAGAACTATTGGTTGGTTTACTACCGTTTATCCAATATTCGTTCCAGCCTCCGCCTCCAAAGGTCTAGTAGATATCACCAAGCGTGTCAAGGATATCCGTCGTGCCGTGCCCGGAAATGGTCGACCATACTTTGCTACTCGCTGGTTGACTGAGAAGGGCCGTGAAGCATGGAAACACCACGCTCCAATGGAATTATCGTTCAACTACCTTGGTCAATACCAACAGCTCGAGCGTGAAGGTGCTCTCCTTAACCCTGTTGATGAATTGGCTGGTGAAGCCAAAGAAGCCGGGGGTACTGCTGATTATGGCACTGGGACTCCGCGATTCGGTCTCTTTGAGATATCCGCTGTTATTGCGGCTGGTAAACTCAGATTCTCCTTTACCTTTAACCGACATATGAAACATCAGGCCTCTATTCGACAGTGGATTTCTCACTGTAAGCAGTCTTTGCAGAATGCCTCGAAGCTATTTATGGGAATGCCGTTTACCCCTACCCTCAGCGATTACCCTCTTCTATCCCTGGACTATGACGGCCTACACTCAATGATTTCTGAAAAACTGCCGCTTGTTGGCGCTCGAGGCGTGCAAGATATCGAAGACGCCTACCCGTGCTCCCCCATGCAGCAAGGCCTTCTGCTTAGTCGGAGCAAGGATGGAGCTTTCTATGCTGTCAACGGTACCTACGAAGTGAAGCCAAGGAGCGGCTGTGTTAGCGCAGACAAGCTCTCGGCGGCTTGGGATACGATTGTTACACGGCATCCTTGTCTTCGAACTGTCTTTATTGAAGGACTGAGCAGCGATGGTCTTTATGATCAAGTGGTGTTAAGGAAGTCTCCTTCTGGTGCCTCTCGACTTCGTTGTACTAAGGAGTCAGAGGTCCTAGCCACTTTGGACAAACTAGGCTTTATGCAGTATACTGACCATTCTCCCGCCAATCGATTCACCATATGCGAAACTTCAAATGGAAAGGTTTTCTGTCGATTGGAACTTAGTCACGCGGTTATGGACGGTGCCTCGATGTCTATTATATTTGATGATTTGTGCCGTGCCTATGCCGGAGAAATCAAAAATGAATCGGGGCCCTTATTCAGCGCTTATGTTGCTTATCTACAGAGCTTGTCGTTGACCGAGGGCATTTCGTTCTGGAAATCTTACCTTGATGGCTTGGATCCATGCTATTTCCCAGTCCTTAACGATGGTATCACTACTAAGAAGGAACTTCACAACCTTCGGCTTGAGTTCAAGGAGTTGCCTGCTCTCCAGAAGTTCTGCGACTCCCAAGGCCTCACTTTGCCAAATGCCATCCACACCGCCTGGGCCTTGACATTGCGATCATTCGTCGGTATTGAGGACACCTGTTTTGGTTACCTTTCCTCCGGCCGTGACGCACCCATCGAAGGTGCCGATGCTGCTGTTGGCCCCTTCATCAATATGCTAGCCTGCCGCGTCAAGATACCAGGTGATGCCCCGCTTATAAGCATTTTGGAGCAGGTACAGAAAGACTACATGGACAGTCTGCCACACAAGCACACTTCCTTGGCTGAAGTCCAGCACGCGCTGAAGCTTTCTGACACGTCTCTATTTAACACCTGTGTTTCATACCGCAAACTTCCGCCTACGAACGATAAGAAGAAGCCGTTGATCAGCTTTGATGTGTTTGCTCCCACGCACGACCCTGATGAATACCCCATTTCTATTAACATTGAAGCCTCAGACGAGGTCGTCGCTATTGATCTCGACTACTGGACTGACTCGATTTGCGACAAGCAAGGCAGGAATATTGCGTCTTCATTCATTCGCTCATTAGAGAACATCACCCACAACTCTCATCTCGAGATTGCCAAACTAGACAACCTTAGCTCCCTGGATTATGAGACCATCTGGGGCTGGAACAGCCATATTCCCCCAACTATCCCGGACTGCGTCCACTATGTTATCGCTAAGCAAACTGCTCTGCGCCCCGACGCTCAAGCTGTCTGTGGCTTTGACGCCAGTTTCACCTACAAAGAGCTCGACGAGGTCTCTACCCGCTTGGCTTCATACCTCGTTGCCCTTGGTGTTACTCCTGAAACCTTCGTGCCGACCTGCTTCGATAAATCGGCTTACACGGTTGTTTCTATGCTTGCTGTCTTGAAAGCTGGCGGTTCTTGTGTTCCTCTCGATGCAACTCACCCAATGCCTGCCCTTGAGACTAGGGTAGTTGACACCGAGGCACAAATTGTTGTCGCCTCTGCTGCAAGGGCGGCCATGTTCGACGATATGGTGCCTTATGTTGTGACGGTCGATGCAGAGTTTCTGGAGCAGCTTCCGAACTATGGTGAGGAAATCGGTATCCCCGCAGAGCCGTGCAATCCTGCCTTCGTAATATTTACCTCGGGTAGCACTGGGAAGCCCAAGGGTGTTGTTCTTGAACACAGTGCGATGGTCACCAGCGCTGAAGCTCACGGTTCCGCTTTGGGAGTCGGCCCTAATACTAGGTTCCTACAGTTCGCTACATACACATTCGACAACAGTCTAGAGGAGATGTTCACTACGCTTATGCGAGGTGGATGTGTCTGCGTCCCTTCTGAAGATGATCGCTTTAATGATTTGGCCGGTGCCATCGAACGACTAGATGCTAATTTCATGGATCTCACGCCGACTGTTGCCACATTCCTCAAACCGGCCGATGTGCCAAAGATCAAAGCAATGGCCATTGGTGGGGAAGCTCTAACCAAAAAAGCTCAAGAAATCTGGGGTGGTGCAATCCCCATGCACAATCAATATGGCCCGTCAGAATGCTCTATTAACTGTGCCCACAATGGAGATGCTGGTACCGTCGAGGATGTTTCCAATATTGGACGAAGTGTTGGCAGCGTTTCTTGGGTTGTGGACCCAATTGACCACAACAAGCTTGTCCCTGTTGGATGTGTTGGTGAATTGTGTGTCGAAGGCCCAATTGTCGCCCGTGGTTATCTCAATGACGCAGAGAAGACTGCAAAATCCTTCGTTGAGAATCCTACTTGGGCTGTTCATGATCCTCACACGCGCGAATTTTCCACCCGTCGTATGTACAAGACAGGTGATCTCGTTCGTTACAATAGTGACGGAACAATGGCCTTCCTTGGGCGAAAGGATACGCAAGTTAAATTCAACGGACAGAGAATTGAACTCGGAGAAATTGAGTACCACGTCAAGAACAATCTACCTGAGGATGCCCAATCTGCAGTGCAGTTGGTTGTTTCTGGCGGTGCTAAAGCTCTAGCTGCATTCCTCTACTTTCAACCCTCTGTGGATGTTGACACTGAGCAAACCATCCTACCAATGAATGCTGCTCTCCAGTCCCTAGCCAAGGAGCTTGAAGCCAACGTCGCCAAATCTCTCCCCGCCTATATGGTACCTTCTATTTACATTCCAGTTGCAAGAATGCCAATGACCTCCTCAGGGAAATTAGATAGGCGAATGTTGACAACATGGGCCAAGGAGTTATCAGATGAAGCCTCTATCACATACCGACTTGGTGGAGTTGGCGGACGTGCCCCTGAAACCGAGGCTGAAAGTCTTCTACAAGAGCTCTGGGCAACTGTCTTATCAAAATCGGCAGAGTCTATCGGCGCCGACGACAGCTTCTTCCGTCACGGGGGTGATTCAATTGGGGCTATGAAGCTGGTCGCTGCAGCTCGTGCGAAGGGTGTGACTCTTAGTGTCGCTAAGATATTTTCTTCGCCCAAGCTTTCAGAAATGGCTAGTACCTGCTCGATAACTTCGATCTCTAAGAAGCCACTCGGACATAGTACTACCAATGGCCAGCCATTGAAACCTTTTGAGCTTCTCCCGACTAAGACATCAATTGGCTCTCTCATGGATGAAGTTTCGTCCATTTGCCAGGTCGACTCCGCTTTGATACATGACATGTATCCATGTACATCCTTACAAGGAGGCCTAGTTGCCCTTTCTAGTAAATCTCCGGGATCATATGTCGCTCAAAGCACCTTCAAGCTACCTGCCAATATCGACTTTGGTAAATTCCGAGCGGCCTGGCAAGCAGTAGCTGATACCGAAGTCGTTCTGCGTACCCGGGTAGTCTTTACCGACTTGCTGGGGTTTTTGCAAGTTGTCGTCAATGAACCTATTGAGTGGCACTCCGTTTCCCGATTGAGTGACATTCGAGACGAGGACCGCCATCTCCCCCCTCGTGATGGTGGTGTGCTTGCGAGATACACCATCGTTGGAGAAGGATCCTCGACTGCTTACTTCGTGTGGACTGCCCATCATGCTCTCTACGATGGCTGGAGTATTCCTACGCTCCTTGAGAGGGTGGCTGCCTATTACAAGAATCCAACGTCAGTCAAGACAAGAACCGAAGCCTCCTTCCCTGACTTTATCAAATATCTATCTACTATTGATAAACAAGCTTCGAACAACTTCTGGACATCTAAATTAGAGGACCCAAAAGCCACACCCTTCCCTGCCCTCCCATCTAATTCGTATAAAGTCCAGGCTACAAGCAAGGCTACTCACTCCGCCAAAGTTGCGAAGTCTCCTTCAAGGGAAACTACTATTGCATCAATTATCCGTGCTGCCTGGGGTGTGACAATGGCCCTTTATACCTCTTGCGATGATGTAATATTTGGCGAAATCCTTACTGGCAGAGATGCCCCGGTTCCAGGAATTGAAGACATGATTGGGCCCTCCCTTACATCCATCCCCACACGAGTCCAGATCAATCGGGAACAGACCGTCACTGAATTTCTTCAAGGAATGCAAAAGCAACTGGTGGACACTATGGCTTACCAATTTGCAGGCTTGTCGCAGATAAAGCGACTTGGTGACGATGCCTCCACCTCCTGCGAATTTCAAAATGCTATTGCCATTACCCAGGATGCGGATGAATCTGCAGATGGTTTCTGGGATATGGTAAGCTCTGGAACCACGGGCAACAATTTTTACACTTATCCTCTTAACCTCTCTTTCACCCTGCGGCAATCTAAGATTGATATCGAAGCATACTTTGATAAGACTATCATCTCTTCATGGCAAGTAGAAAGGTTGCTTCGGCAATTTGATGTGATCCTACGCAGTTTGTCAATGGAGGGGAATGCTCAAAAGAAGGTTGGCGAAATTGATCTAATTGGACCCGAAGAAATGGAGGAGCTGGAAGGGATTAACAAGCAAGGGGCCAAGTTTGTTGACAGCTGCATTCATGATCTTATCCAAGAACAGGCCAGGTTGAACCCACAAGCCGAGGCCATCTGTTCCTGGGATGCATCTTTCACTCACCAAGAGCTGGATAATTTATCCTCCACACTCGCACATCACCTCATTGAGTTGGGTGTGGGTTCTAACCCGGAAGTTTTCGTGCCTATCTGTTTCGAAAAATCAGCTTTCGCGATCGTTGCTATGCTCGCAATATTCAAAGCCGGCGGTGCTTTCGTCACCATTGATCCCGAGCATCCAATTTCTCGGCTTCAAGAGATTACTGCTGATGTTGGAGCGTTCCTTATTCTTTGCTCGCCTAAGTACCAAGAATTATGCGATTCGATTGCGCCTCAAGCACTGGCCGTTGACAGTGATATGCTTCAACAGCTACCCCAACGCCACCAATCAACTCCCAAGGTCCCAGCCAGCAATGCCGCATATATCATCTTTACGTCTGGAACTACAGGAACTCCGAAGGGAACATTGAGTAAGTTGTAAATAGGCCCCGTTTGCCACTTTCTCTCACTAACGTGCATATAGTTGAACATTCAGCCTACTGCTCCTCTGCTGCAGCTCATGCACCAGCCTTGGGAATGTTACCTGGATGTCGCACTCTTCAATTTGCTTCGTACACCTTCGATGCCTGCTGTCCCGAAATTTTAACAACTCTAATCATGGGAGGTTGTGTTTGTGTCCCAAGCGAGTGGGAGCGGCTTAATGACATTACCACGTACATTAATGACAAACGGATCTCGAATGCGACCTTGACTCCATCGTTCGTTCAGCTGATGAACCCAGATGACATCCCGAACCTGAAATACCTGGCGCTTGTTGGGGAGGCCATGTCACCAGCCCATGTAGCGAACTGGGCTGGCAAACTCAATTTGCTGAACGGATATGGACCTAGCGAATGCTCTGTTTCAGCTGTTATAAACAGCAAGATGAACACTGACAGTTACCACAAAAACATCGGCCGCCCAATCGACCGTTGTTGGCTTGTCGACCCCTTTAATCACGATAGACTTGTTCCCATCGGGGCTGTCGGTGAGTTGCTGGTCGAGGGTGTTACACTAGCCCGAGGTTACCTCAACAGGGTTGAAAAAACAAAGGAGGCATTTATACAAAATCCAGAATGGGCAGGCATAAGGGATGGAGCTACACGCAGAATGTACAAAACAGGCGACCTTCTCAAGTACGACCCTGATGGCTCTATGAGCTTTATTTTCATGGGCCGTAAAGATACGCAAGCAAAAGTTCGTGGGCAGCGACTTGAACTTGACGAAGTTGAGCACCACCTTAGTGCGGACAAGCTTATTCAACATGCACTTGTTGCTGTTCCAACGAAGGGTTTTGCAGCTAAGAAACTTATTGCCGCTGTCACTTTCCACAGTCTTAGTGCTCCTTCGACTACTTCTGTTGCTCTCGAGGTAATCAGCTCAGAAGAGGCCACAAACTTGGCATCAGCAGCTCGCGAGCGACTACGAAAACGACTTCCCGCATATATGGTTCCGTCTAAATGGGTCGTTTTCCGAAGGCTTCCTTTGATGTCTTCTAGTAAACTGAACAGGCGACAAACTGTTGCTTTTATTGAAAAGATGATGGATAACGCCGAAGTTACCTCTACGGCCCTTTCCTCGACTCTAGACACCCCCACGAAGGCAGTTGCAGCCGTTCCTCAGATTGATATCCGTGAACATCTTTGGAAAGTCTGGAGTCAGATACTCAACTTACCTGTCGAAAAGGTCGATTTTGACTCTTCATTCTTGCATCTGGTACGTAATATTAGGTGATAATATTCACAAAATCAAATGTGCTGACTTCGTTATAGGGCGGTGACAGTATCTCTGCTATGCAAGTGATGGCTAGATGCCGCTCCCAGGGCATTACTGCCAGTGTGCAGGACATCATGCAGAGCAAGTCAATCACAGATTTGGCGACTCGTGTAAAAGTTTCGAAGACCCTTTCCGCAGCAACGGTGAAAGAGTCTGAACCGATCGAGAATGGTAAACCGTTCAAACTTTCTCCGATTCAACAAGTATATCTTGAAAATGTCGGGGATAACTGGAGGCAGTTTAACCAAAGCCTTTTGTTGAAAATTACCAAGAGAAAGAGTAATGATGCTATTTCTCGAGCCATGGACGAGCTCATAAAGCTTCATCCTATGCTACATGCTCGATTTCAACGAAACAAGGGAGGAGAGTGGCGCCAACAAATCAGCAAGGACTTGGCCGGATCTTTGAAAATGCGAACCCATACCAGTGCGCGACGAGGTCAGATGGGCTCTTTAATTGAGGAGAGCCAAAAGTCCTTAGATATTGAAAATGGGCCACTTGTTGCGGCTGATGTGTTCAACCTTCCTGGGTCTGAGACTCAGATTTCGATCGCTATTCACCATCTTGTGATTGATGTGGTTTCTTGGAGGATCATTTTGCAGGACCTCGAGGACATACTTGATGGAGCGTCTTTGAAGCGTCAAGACCTAACTTTCCAATCCTGGTGTCAGTCACAGATACAAAACGCCCAAGAGGATAGCGCCCGACATGTTCTCCCTACAGATGCTATTCCACCTGCGGATCTCGGTTATTGGGGTATGGCAGACAAATCTAACACCTTCGGAGACGTTCTAACCGAAGAATTGGAGCTTGACCAGCAAACAACAACCCGTGTCATTGATGCTTGCCAGAAACAACTTCAAACGGATCTAGTTGACGTGCTCCTTGCCACCGTTCTTCTCTCTTTCCGTCAAGAATTCACTGATCGCCGAGTACCACCTGCGGTCTTCAATGAAGGCCATGGTAGAGAACCTTGGGACCCTAGTTGCGACCCATCAACCATAGTTGGGTGGTTTACAACTATGAGCCCTGTGTGCCTTCCAGCTGATGCTGACACTGATAATAGTAAGTTTATCGTGCTTTATTGCATTCACCTACTTTCAAACTTGTGCTTGGGTTGTATTTAATCTAACTATGTCTTAACAGATAATTCCTTTATTGATACAATTCGCTGGGTCCAAGAATTCCGATCTAGGACTCCCGGGAAAGGCAGACCTTACTTCGCCTATCGCCAACTAAACGGAGCTGGCAAAGAAGCATTCCAAAATCACTGGCCAATGGAAATTGCTTTCAACTATCTCGGCCAGATGCAGGTGAATGACCAAGCAGAGTCTCTGCTAGAACCTGTTGATGGCGGGCAGTCGGTAAATTCCCTTTCCGACATTGGGCCAAACGTACCCCGTTTTGCACTTATCGAGATATCAGCCGTTGTGGCGCAGGGTGCCATGAAGCTGTCGTTCACTTACAATAAACATATGCAACGGCGTCAAGGCATCCAAAGTTGGTTCTCGAAATGTCAAATGCTCCTCGACAGTGCTTCTCAAATGACACAACATCAACAAATCTCACGATCACAGTTTGCACTCATGCCCTTGACCTATGGCTACTCACGTAAGATTGCTGAAGAACTCCCCGCGATTGGAGTAAAGTCCTTGGACGATCTTGAGGGTGCTTATCCGATTTCTCCCATGCAACGTGGTATTCTCATCAGTCAGTTGAAAGATTCCAAGAAGTATGCCTATCATTCTATCTTTGAGGTGAAGTCAAACCAAAGAAACCATCGTATCGATATTCGTCGACTAGAGGCCGCTTGGCAGGCTGTTGTTTGCCGTCATAGCTCCCTTAGAACAGTGTTTATTGACAGTGTCTCCGGCAACAATTTGATGGATCAGGTGGTTTTGAAAAGATTCCATGCGCGAACACTTCTCCGAGAGCCTTCAGCGGAAGACTATGAAGCTTCCTTTGAGGACCTAGAATTATTGGATTATACTGAGAGGCAGCCACCGCATCGTCTAACTATTTGTCAGACGCCTAGTGGACGAGTTGTTTGCAAACTTGAGATAAGCCATGCAATCTCTGATGGTTCTTCAATGATGACTTTGCTAAATGATTTAGCAACGGCGTATGATTCGCGTTCGACTATCGGCTTTGCAATGCCATATAGCGATTTTATCGCCCACCTTCAATTGACCCCGAAAGAAGCGGGCGTTGACTACTGGAAAACATACCTCAGTGGCCTTGAACCATGCACACTGCCTCCACTGGCCGCAGTCCCCCCACCGAAAGAGAGGAAGGTTGGAGAATATATTATGAAACTCGATATAGGATCTGAACTACAAGTATTTTGCAAGAAAGAGGGGCTCACTCAATCTAACGTCCTTCAACTTGTTTGGGGGTTGGTTCTTCGCGCTTATACTGGTTCGGATGAAATTTGCTTTGGATACGTTGCTTCTGGCCGTGATCTACCCATTGATGGAATCCAAGAAGCTGTTGGTGCTTTTATCAACATGCTAATATGCCGTCTTAATCTAACAGAGAACGCTGTATTGATCGATGTCCTTCAGAAGACCCAGTCTGACTACATGCAAGGTATCGGCCATCAGAATTGCTCTCTGGCAGAGGTACAGCATGAACTTGGCTTAGGAGATACCGCGTTATTTAATACGGTGTTTACATTCCAGAAACGATTAGTATCTGACGAGTCTGAGGATTCGGCGCTCTCTTTTGAATCTCTTGGGGCCACTGACCCTAACGAGTTCAATATGTCAATCAACATCGCCGCTATAGGCTCGTGCCTGGAAATAGATTTTGGGTACTGGTCAGACACTGTGTCCGATGCACATGCGGAAAACATTGCCCATACATTCCAACATATCCTTAGCGACATCATTGAAAATGGAGCTGATAGAGCCCTTGGAGACATTGACCTCTTTGGAGAGCACAGCTACCAGCAAGTTCGTGCTTGGAATGCGCAGTGCCCAAAAGTGGTCAATAAATGTGTCCACGAAATTATCGAGGAACAAGCAATGCTCCGCCCTCGTTCGGCCCTCGCTATCTGTGCCTGGGATGCAACCTTTACTTACTCAGAGCTAGATGCTGTGGCGTCCCGTGTTGCCGCACATCTAATGAACCTCGGAGTTGGTCCTGACGTCTATGTCCCACTCTGCTTCGAAAAATCCGCATGGGCCATTGTGGCCCAACTTGGTATTCTCAAAGCTGGTGGCGCTTTCGTCTCCCTCGATCCCTCACATCCGGAACAAAGATTGTCAAACTTGATTGAGGATGTTGGCGCTGAAGTGGTTCTATGCTCTTCGCTCCTCCATAGTAAAATTAGAAAGATTTCGAAGAAAGTTGTTGTCTTGGATTCGAAGACGGTTCAGCAATTCCCCAAGCACCCTTCACAGCAACCGGATACCTACCCTGACTCATCTAACGCCGCCTACATTATCTTTACTTCTGGGACCACGGGGAAGCCAAAGGGTACTGTTATCGAGCATGCCGCAATATGTACTGGATCTGCTGCCCATGGTAAAGCTCTTTTGATGGATAGTTCTAGCCGCGTTCTCCAATTTGCATCTTATACCTTCGATGCTAGTGTTACCGAAATCCTCACTGCGTTACAGGTTGGCGCGACCATCTATGTCCCAAGCGATGAGGATCGGATGAATGACCTTCAAGAAGTCATCGCAAAGGGGAAGGTGAACTGGACACTTTTGACACCATCTGTGCTCAGCACATTGAAGCCAGAAAAGGTTTCTACCTTGAAGACAATTGTGACAGGTGGTGAGGCAATGTCTGAAAAAGCTATCAAGGAATGGGTTGGAGGGCCGGCAGTCGTTAATGCATATGGTCCAACCGAGGCTTCAGTTGTTGCATCGGCTAGCATGAAGGTTGATAAAGCTGGAATCTCTGTGGATCAGAATCGGTCTAACATCGGAACTGCTTGTGGCTGCAGAACATGGGTAGTTGATCCTCGAAACATCAACCGCCTCATGCCAGTGGGCGCTGTTGGTGAGCTTCTTATTGAAGGCCGCACTGTGGCGCGAGGCTATATCAACAACCCTGAGAAAACAAGCGAAGTCTTCCTCAGCAATCCTGACTTCTCTAGGGACCGCCGCTTCCGTAGCTTGTTCCCGCAACGCCACCGCATGTATCGCTCAGGAGATCTCGTTCGGTACAATCCGGATGGTACTATCAACTATATCTCCCGTAAAGATACACAAATTAAACTTAATGGCCAGCGAATCGAACTGGGGGAGATTGAATATCACTGCAAAGTGAATCTGCCCGACCAAACTCAAGCTGCCGTTGATCTCATCGTCCCATCCGACCGAGCCAAGAAGACCCTTGCTGTTTTCTTCAGCGTCCTGTCAAATGAAGGCCAGCCTTCTATGCTCACTAACAAAGACGGCTCTCCCGCTGATGGTTTGTTAGTCCCTATGAATGATGCTATCAGGACAATTGCAAAGTCCCTTGAGACGAAGTTGGGCACCGCAATCCCTACGTATATGGTGCCCCATCTTTTCATTCCTATGTCAAAGCTTCCTTGGTCAGCTTCAGGCAAGTTGGACCGCAATCGTCTCCGAAGTATCACTCAGGAGCTATCCAAGGAGTCCATAAAATCCTTCAGGCTTACTGGAATCGCTGGCAAACGCAACCTCACCACCGGCCTCGAGACCAAGCTCCAGGCCATTTGGGAGAAGGTCTTGGATCTTCCTCAAGGATCCGTGGGAGCAGGCGACAGCTTTTTCCGCCTTGGGGGCGATTCTCTAGCTGCCATGCAACTGTCAGGATCCGCCAGATCTCATGGAATCTCACTCACCTTTGCGAATATTTTCAAGCACCCTATTCTTGCTGACATGGCCTCCACATGCGGTATATTGAAAGGTGGATCGTCCATGGAAATCCGCCCATTTACCCTTCTCAAGGGAACTGAATCCATTGATAGCGTCAAGGCAGAAGTTTCGCAACTTTGTCGCATTGTACAAGAACTGGTGCATGATATTTACCCTTGCAGTTCCCTCCAGGAAGGTCTCATCGCTCTATCACTTAAGCAGCCAGGTGCTTACGTTGCTCAAAATGTATTCAAACTCTCGCCCACCGTTGACCTTGAAACTTTCAAATCCGCTTGGCAGAAAACTGTCGATGACTTGACAACTCTCCGGACTAGAATTGTCCATACAGCGTCATCTAACTTTTTACAAGTGGTACTGAAACAGGAAAATATTGCCTGGCACTCTGCACGAACCTTGGAGGAACTTTCTGGTGAAGCTACAACTGTTCCCCCATTTAACGGTGGTAACTTAACCAAGTATACAATTGTCGAAACACCAAGCTGCCGATATTTCAGTTGGTCGATCCATCACGCACTTTATGATGGTTGGAGCTTACCCCTTATCCTTCAGAGGGTGGAATCTATCTACCATGGTCAGGCTCCAGCGGTGCCCAAGAGCTCCTACGCAGACTTTATCAGTTACCTTTCAACTACGGACCTAGATAGCACTAAAGAGTTCTGGACCGCAAGACTAGCTGATACATCCTGTTCGAAGTTTCCACCCCTGCCACCTACACACGATCAATCTGAGACAAGAACCGTTTCTCGACGTATTGCCACCTCATCTGTTGCGGGTGTAACATTACCAACTGTTATTCGGGCCGCCTGGGCATTGGTCCTAGCAGGCCATACCGCCTGTAATGACGTTTGTTTTGGTGAAATACTAACGGGCCGAAATATCAATGTACCTGGCGTTGTCGACATCGTTGGTCCAACTCTCACTACCGTTCCAACTAGGATCCAGATCAACCCACAAAGCACAGTTACGAGCTTTTTACAGGAGGTGCAACAAGAGGCTGCAGACGTCGTTCCTTATCAACATGCGGGTCTCCAATATATCCGAAGGCTAAACGGTGACGCATCCGAAGCTTGTGATTTCCAAAATCTTCTCGTCATTCAAACTACAGAAGGAGGGAGCCAGCAAGACCTCTGGGAAATTCAAACCAACGGTGACGTAAACAATTTCTTCACTTACCCCCTCGTGCTTGAGTGCCAGGTATCGAAGAAGGAGATATCAGTCTCGGTTTATCACAAAGAGGGAATTATCAGTACTTGGGATGTCGAAAGAATCCTGGATCAGTTTACATTTGTCTTAAGCCAATTGTCCAAAAAATCCCTTACTGCCAAGCTTAGCGACGTCGAGATTATTTGTCCCGAAGACAAGGAAACAATCAAATGGTGGAATCGACGCAAACCAACCGTTATCAATGAGTGTATTCATGACATATTTAACCGAATCGTGGATACACAACCAGACCAACCGGCTTTGTGTGATATGGAGCGACAATTAACTTACAAGGAACTTAGGCAACTTTCCTCCCGGTTTGCTAAACTCCTTGCCGATCGTGGTGTTGGGCCTGAAGATTTTGTCCCCATTTGCGTGGATAAGTCTGCCTGGACTGTTGTTGCGATCATGGGAGTTCTTATGGCTGGAGGTGCATATGTACCTCTAGATCCATTACATCCCAGCTCAAGACACCAAGAGATTGCTAAGGAGAGCGCCGCAAAATTGGTCATCTGTTCGCCCCAGTATTTTGACCAATTCTCAGCCTTCGCCGACAACGTTCTTGTTATTGACCATGCAGTCGTTATGGATCTACCGAATCCACATTCAACCATCTCTCCAAGAGTAACACCGAACAACAGTGCTTATGCGATCTTCACCTCAGGAAGCACCGGAAGGGCGAAAGGAATCGTCATTGAACATCGTGCCTTCGCCAGCGCTTCAGCTGCTTTTAGCTCAGCTCTGTTTATACGTCCCGACTCACGGGTATTTCAGTTCGCATCTATCTCATTCGATGCCTCGGTCATGGAAATACTTTCTGCCCTTACGACTGGTTGCTGCATCTGTATACCCAGTGAAAAAGAGCGGCTATCAGATATTTCCGGCGCAATTCGCAGAATGAATGTTACATGGACTTTCTTGACACCTTCGGTCGCAAATATAATTGACCCTGATACAACCCCATGCCTAGAAACTCTTGTCTGTGGCGGTGAACCCATGTCCCGCGAGGTGATCTCCAAATGGGCCGACAAGGTTAGGTTGGTGAACGGTTACGGGCCTACTGAAACTACAGTAATCGCGACATCCAACCCTAAGGTCTCTTTTTCTACCCCGTCTATAGGCCGTGGCGTACAATCAACACTGACCTGGGTCCTTGATCCGAGGGACCATAATAAACTAGCACCCCTAGGCGCTGTTGGCGAGCTAGCATTGGAAGGTCCTATACTTGCTCGCGAGTATCTCAACTCCCCAGAAAGGACTGCGGAAGGCTTCCCTGAGAACC
>JANTQJ010000268.1:0-19950 GCA_032989685.1 Arthroderma sp. PD_2
GTCTGTTGTTGCGGGATGACGAAACATCGACCCAGGGCCACCAGCATTTCTCACCGCCCTATTAGGTAGACTGCGGTCAGAAAACGGATACTATCGGGAATTGCGCAGTTAATGTTTACCAACTTAGGATACCGATGCAAGTTGACCCGAATAAGACGAAGGAGATACTGAATGGGATCTGCAGTCGTTCGGGGGAGATTAGGAGTAATGGTAGGAACACGAGGTACCATATAACCATGCCGATGAAATCGTTGGTTAACAAATGCGAGCTCTCAGAAAAAGTGTTCTTCATGTGTGCGAAGCCAGGAATAATTGCCCCTATGAGAACTCTAGTTGCCTGACCTCCCCTATATTGGTGTTAGCTAGGGATCATCAAGTTATGGAATAAGCGCTCACCAATAGGATTGTATGCCAAACCAAATGCATCCAAGGAAACATCGGAGGACGACAGGAACTATACACAGCATCAGCTTCTCCTCCAACCCGCGACAACAAGCAGTGTTTTTAGGAACAACGTACAGTATGACCCTCTCATACCCCACGAGAACCGTGAGGCAACAGGGAATCCAATATGATGTCGCTCGCCCATCCAACCGCACGCAACGGCGAGTAAACCTGTGAATATTCCTCCAGCCGCCTAATTATATCAGCCCGGTTCCCTATTGGCGAAATTCGAGAAAAACGAGACATACCACGCAGCCGATCGCCTGTTGGGGACTAAGTCCAAATGCCAGAAGGGTGCTTCCGGTTGTCCACGCTGAAATACATGACCCAGAAACTGTCCAGTAGCCTATGTATACTCGAACTCGTTAGCCAGTGTCAGTTCAATCTATATCTGCTCATCCACTCAAATATGCCCCCAGAACCCGAGGATAATTTCATACCAGCGTAACCCCAAACTCCCCAGGTTCGTCGCTCTGGAGGGATCGGTATCAAGTCCCTATTGCACTATACTGTGTTTTCATAATGGGAGTCCTCCTCTATCGGTCTTGTAGTTCCACAGCATCAGCGACATTCCACGACATAGATAGCCCAGCCAAAGTCATAGTGCAGAACGACTCACACAACCAGCTTGCGCTTCAAATTCGCCCAATCGACCATCTTGCCGATTCAACAGCTATCTAGACAACCAACGAAGAGGGAGAGTCATTCACGGCGAAGGTATCGGATTACGTAGAATTGCAGAGCGGAGCCCGTGTGGGGTTCACATATATATATCTACAACGAAGAATCCGGGGTAAAGCAACCCTGGCTGGAGGCCGTCGCGGGGTTAAAAGTGGTTCAGCTGGTGCAACTGTGGCCGCAGGGGACTCCAGCTATACATATCAACATGGATCCTTTGACCCAATGACGGTAAGCAGGCTCTCAGCTCGCCATCCGCCTTCGATACTTGTTCCCTGAGATCGAAAGTAGAGTCCAGGTATCCCTGCTTATAGACTTGGCCGATAGCGGCCAATAATCAGCCGTTAGGAAGGACTGCTACACACATTGACAATTAGGAGTGTTAGCAGAACAAGGATGGGGATGCTCGTATGGAGAAGTTGGGCGATGTTCGTTTTGCTGGTGGATATACGGAGTAGTTGCAATTCGGAGTTGAAAGGCAAAAGACAAAGTCACGATGGGCAAACTCGGAGTTACTCCTAGCGTTATGCCGCTCGCCATCGCATTTGTTCTTTCTCGAGGTAGCGTTTATTCTATCCAGATTATATCTAGAACTAGTGTTCCCATACGCGAAGATTGAAGATATCAAGGGGAGTTATTGGCTCGTTGAAAAGGCTCGACTGGCTAGTTAATGACGAACCCCTGAATGCCCACTCTGGGATCAGCTTGATGGTCCCCGGTTTTTCTCTAACGGCTTTGACCCACCACGCGAGAACAAACTTACCATGCTGATGGGATGGTGGAAGGGCTTAAAGGTTGCTGATGTTATTCGAGTAACTAGGGGCCACTGCTAGTTGGAACCGGCCAGGTCCTTTCAGATATCAAAAGAAAAGGCATCAAGGGAACAAAACAGATTGGAGATTCGTCATTATCATATCCTCCATTCATACATAATAGATCGTACTCCTTAATATCAAGATACCCGGTCCAGCTAAGAGATAGCATTCAATCTCATGGCGATATAGTCTCCCGAATTGATAGGCTCATACTTCTTCGGTCTGTCCGGCCCATAACAGCCAGGCAGGCAATCAATCACCTTCTTCTTGTTGGCTGCGATGAAGTACGGAATCGAATATCTCGCACGACTCATCCTTCTACCAGAGCCATCAGCTTTCTCCTCTCCGTTCTCGTCCACGTTCACGACCGGCGGAGCTCTAACGCGATGCATCGTCGACCGAAGCGTATCATTACTCCATCTCATCAAGAAGTCGCCGATATTCACCACAATGGTACCGGGTATGTAGGGTGCAGGGTTGAACACGCCCTTTGCATTAATATCCTCAACTTCCAGTCCACCAACATCGTCTTGAAAGAGTAGTGTCATCGTGGCAAAGTCAGTATGAGCTGCAATGCGCTCCTTTTCCCCCTGACGAAGCAACTCTTCCTCCACGGGCGGGTAGTGAAGTAGTCTGATCTGGTTATCTTGCTGTGTATGGTAGGATTCGAAGAAGTTCTCGTCCATATCCATGCCTAGTGCTACTGCACGTAGTATATCCTGTCCGACCTTATGGTTGATCTGGAAGAAGTTGTTAAAGAATGCACGGAAGCCAGGGATGGTAGACTCTGGCAACCAGATATTGGGAGTTATTTCATCGTCTTCTCGTCCCATTTCGAATGATTCTTTGACATCGGGAACTTTGCGAAGCTCTCCCACGCTCTCTCTATCGAAGACCATCTGCGTCACCTTTTCTCGGCCCATGCCGGAGTAGCCTCGATGCCACCATCCTTCGGGCGGATGAGGCGCTTTTTCCTTTTCAGACTGAGGAAGGTCGAATAGTTTTTTGCTCTGCGGTACGTTAGTTAACTTATGGGCTGCCCGCTGGTCTCGAAATGAGCGAGCAGTGTATCGGGACTCACCCAGGAAAATGCTTCGTCAACGACATCCTGAGGAACGCCGTGGTTCTTCAAGTAGACGAATCCTACATCCCGAAAGGCTTCAAAGATCTTTTGTGCTGTAGCCTTTACATCCTCCGGGCGTCCTTCACGGAAAGGAGCAAAGTCGACGACTGGAATGTGGCTCATGGTTACTATTGGTAGATGAAGTTAGAGAACGTCAGTATAGCGATAGAATAACTACGAAGTGATCGTTGACAGTATATCTGCCGTATATCTATTTGGCTTGGACGAAGGATGCGGGGAGAGCTGATATTGTTTGATCTATCATAGAGTTGTCTCGGTCCTTGATTCCATTTGTTCCTCCCCACGCCTTTCCCGTGTACTCCGCATATAACTACAACATCCATGGAATATATACTCACAAAACTATACGAAACAACTCATCTTCTCCGACGCAGCATCTCCGACCAGCAGCATTCATCAATTAAAACGCCCACCTATCGGCGAAAGCTTGACCCCCCAGTTCCTCCGGTCGCAGAACGCCGGCATAAAGCACTGGGGATTGGTGGAATCTCTGCTCAGGAGTTGCCGTATTTAGCATAGCGAAGCGCCAGGGAACGAAAAGGTGGAACTTTGCTCGAGCGTGGCTTCTGAGCCTTAAAATAAGTAATTTTGACAGCTCAACAAAACAACTCTGAATCGTTCGAGCAGCATTGATCTGGTATCCAGACCAGCCTGGCGCTGCAAGTACATGCACAATAAGAATATTCTTTTACGAAGATCTCCCTGCCCCTTACCCGTATAGATGGCGCTGGAGCCAGAGAGGGAGCTATATCCGACTTCTCCAGGTTCTAACGATCTATCGAACCATACTCCACCGTCTCATCGGGCACAATAGAGCCTAGCGTGTGGAGAGGCCATGATGAGGGGGTTGACGGAGTGCGAGCTCCAGGCTCTATTCCTTGCATTAGAGATCCCGTAGTGCCCGATCTCTCTCGCCCGGATCGGTGGCCGTAAACCCATATGTAGAGCATGACTGCCCCGGCACCCCCGTTGTTTTTGTTGATTGAGAAAAATACCCACAATAGGCTTGTTGGCCGTCGCGCAGTCCAGTTCACCGAACAAGGGCCCTTTGATACTACCTTAACATAGTATTTGCATCAAGATAGGGCGATACTGCGGACCCTGAGCGCAGGACATATGATCATGGCGGACGACGCTCAGCGGCAATACCCTAAGCAGCGAAAGAGCTTCCAGATAGAAACCCGCTTTGGGGGAGCCAGGGAGCTAAAGAGCCGAAAAGACAGGCCGTGCGATGCCTGTCGAAAGAGGAAGACTGCATGTGTCATTGTGACTAAACCGCCATGTTAGTTAGCCTGCATATACACCATACATTTACCCCTTTGTTATTGATATTGTTGCTAAAGGTCCAATCTGTTGCTATATTTCAATAGGCCGATTCTGCGAGAGCAAATGTCTTACTTGCTCTTTCATTTCCACGCCCAAACCACGCCGGCGTTCGCCTGCTCAAGGGCAAGAGAAGGGAGCCGAGGACCGCACATCTCCTTCTGCCAATGGATCAGCTCACACTGGCAGCCCGCCGCGGTACAATGAAGTTTTATACCATTCACCGCCTGACCACCTGGGTAGAAGTGGGATAGGGGCTCTGAGTCCCATCTCTATGCTGAGCGTATCAGACCATGAACGCACAGCAACCGCGGCGGTGCCCGAATACCATGATTCCATACGAGGGCATCCAGGACATCCAGGCATTTCAGTTCCTGTATCACCATATGCGCATCCTCAGGACTATTCGTACTTCACCACTACAGCCGCACCTCCCCAAGCTATAACAGCGACAACCGACAATAAAAACAAGGGGTGTACCCTCGACGACAATCCCGGATATACAGCACATTTCATGGGCCTGTCAGGGGAACAAGACATGAACCTCCTCTCATCATTCCGCTCCGATATCCTGAACGAAACAAACTATGTAGACGTCAACTTCTGCCGAGTTGAGCCTGGCAACCCTGCCCAAGGACTACCTCCGGTACACTTCTCTGTGGTCCGTGACTGGTTCCCGGAACGGGACCATAGAGCCAAGATGCTGGCATCGAACGAGGTAGAAGGGATAGTGGGTGATCGTGCCGATAGGCTGGTACAGCTATACTTCGAATATGTGCATCCGGCTTTCCCCGTGCTGTCCAAGGGGAGGTTCCTGAGAGAATACATGCAGGATAAATATAAGATCCCGCCATCTCTACGGGGCGCGGTTTATGGGCTCGCCAGCTTGTTTATAAACCAGGATAACACCTTCCCAGAAACCCAACCGATCAACCAAGCAGCTATTTTCGAACATGTCCATTCCTCACTAAACAGGGAGCTAGAATCTCCCAAAATAGCGACTCTCCAAGCATGTCTGCTCGTTTTGCACGAACAACCTGCCGAAAACGGAACGACAGAGAGCCCAAAGGTATGGGCCTTCTCGGGACAGGCGGTTTCATGCGCACATGTACTAGGCCTACACCGCGATCCTACCTTCTGGGATATACCGGAGTGGGAAAAGAGGCTTCGAAGGAAGCTGTGGTGGGCAACATACTATACAGACAGATGGACGTCAATATGTCATGGCAACCCTCCACATATCCACAACAACTCATTCGATACCAAGGACATTGAAATCGAGGATCTCGTATCAGACGAAGACGTGACTGGCCCTGTGTACTCGATGTTTGTGCGAGAGGGTGATCGGCCCCGCGCGATTCCGCTAGCTGTACGGTTCATGGAGCGAATAAAATTGACCAAGCTGTTGGATAACGTGCTTGGATGTTCATTGTAAGCTTTAGCTTTCGATCCAGATTGTATGTGGGCTCCAGTAAGTGATGTGTTGGCTGATGCTTCACAGCACGCTCGCGGGATATAGCGAGTCGATCAGGGGATATCTCGAGAAGGAACAGTCGCTGCTAAGATGCCAGACAGCGCTGCAGAATTGGATGTCGTTGCTCCCGCAGTGTCTAGGCTTTTCCTTCTCCTCACAAGGGGTAGAACATTGCATCAATGGTGTGTGATATCTGACGTGTAGTTCGATGGAGTGATGTCAAATGCTAATATCATGCTAGCATCCCTCCATCTATCCTTTTATGCGACCGAAACGCTCCTGTTCAGGGCCCTGATGACGCCTGCAACAGTACATTCAAAAGCAACACCCTCTTCCAGCCTCAGGCGGCATTTCGACGGCGCTCTATCTTGTTTCCGATCTTTTGTCCGATTCGTAGAAACTATCCAGCAGGATACTCTACAAGCATTCTGGGGACGTCGTAAGTCGCCAGCACCTGTTATTCACCCCCCTTCCTCCCGGCAGTTATGAAGTTTATTCCGTCACGCAACTAACACGCCACAGACGCACGTAGTAACTTCATACTCTGCACGAATTTCCTCATATATCTATTCCTCTGCGCCTTCTCATCCGACCGCGTCACAGCTGCGTACGAAATGCTAGAAACATTCCACAAGTCGGTCAAGCGTCTCTCGGCATTGACGGATGACAGTAACATTGGGCTTTTGAGGCCAGCTGTACTTCGAATCGATTCGTTCTTCGGGCAAGCGGTGGAGATTATGAGGGCGCAAGCCGAGCCTGTTTCGCCGTCGATGGCTGTTGGGGGCTTGGGGGAGCAGCATTGGGCCGTTTGAGGAGGGTTGTTTGCATTTTTAGAGGTAAATAGATGGTTTAATCGTGGTATCGGTCTTTGGGGGGAACCTGATAGTTGAGAAATAGTTTATGTACTGATGTCTATTCAATGATGATGAGGTATGGTGATGTCTTCATGGAGATGCGCCAAGACAGCGAACTACATATCTCTTTACTCTACTACCCTACCTTTGTACATGCATCCTAACTGCAGATAAATAAAAGTAGGAGTAGTTTACGATTGTAACTCGTATATCAGGTCAAAGCCTACATAGGGATGAATATATATAAAATATGAACAGTTTTGCCATTGCTACCTATTAAATTCACCAACCATCCTCCATCCACATCTATGATTAAAATTGAATGAAGGGAAGAAAAACTTGTATTTTTTTAGCTTAAGAAATAAGGGACAAGGAATATTCGTTGGAATGACATGACTAACTGACCCTCCGTCCTGTCCCTGTCCTGTATGGTGGTATGGTGTAGTAACTAGTTTTTTTTCGTTTCGTTCAAAATGAAAAAGGAAAAGGTCATCAGTAAAGGACATAGGAAAGAGACATTAGAAAAACACATAATATGCACTCATTAGTGAAGAAAGGAAAAAAAAGAAGACATGAACCCTGCGCCCCTTGGAATGATGGTTTTGTGAAATTCTTTTTTGGTTGGTGTTTGTTCGTAAGCCACAGTAAAGTGGTAGAAGGTTTCTTTCTTCGAGGGATTTGGAGGTGAGGCGTTTAGTCGACTTCCTCGACAGTTGGGCCGTCGTCGGACTGGCCAGCGGCTCCAGCGCCACCGGCACCGGGGAAACCGCCTGGACCACCTGGACCGCCAGCACCTGGGAAGCCACCGGGGGCACCACCTTCACCGCCAGCACCGTAGAACTTCATCATGATGGGGTTGGCAACACTGTTGTGAAGAAAGTTAGTATATATTCGAAATATATAAATGATTTTCAGGATAGGATTGGATGGACATACCCTTCGAGGTCCTTCTGTTGAGATTCATATTCCTCCTTGGTGGCGGTCTGGTTGTCATCGAGCCAAGCAACGACCTTTTCGATCTCAGCCTTGAGCTTCTCCTTGTCGGCAGCGTCGAGCTTCTCGTCAACCTTGGAGTCGCTCATGGTGTTCTTGAGAGAGTAAGCATAAGACTCGAGTCCGTTCTTGGCGCTGATACGGGCAGTCTCAGCCTCATCCTCGGCCTTGTACTTCTCGGCCTCAGCCAACATGCGCTCGATATCCTCCTTGGAAAGACGGCCCTTGTCGTTGGTGATGACAATCTTGTTGGTCTTTCCGGTACCCTTCTCGAGAGCAGAGACGTTCATGATACCGTTGGCATCAACATCGAAGGTAACCTCAATTTGAGGAACACCACGGGGAGCAGGTGGGATACCAGTGAGCTCGAACTTTCCGAGGAGGTTGTTGTCCTTGGTGCGGGCACGCTCACCCTCGAAGACCTGGATCAAAACACCGGGCTGGTTGTCGGAGAAGGTAGAGAAAGTCTCGGACTTCTTGGTTGGGATGGTGGTGTTGCGCTTGATGAGTGGGGTCATGACACCTCCAGCAGTCTCGATACCGAGGGAAAGAGGGGAGACATCGAGCAAGAGAATCTCGTTGGTGGACTTGGAGGAAGTGTCACCGGAGAGAATGGCAGCCTGGACAGCGGCACCGTAGGCAACGGCCTCATCGGGGTTGATGGACTTGTTTGGCTCCTTGCCGTTGAAGAAGTCGGAGACCATCTTCTGGATCTTAGGGATACGAGTAGAACCACCGACGAGGACGATCTCGTGGACGGAGGACTTGTCTATCTTGGCGTCACGGAGGACACGCTCGACTGGCTCCATGGTGGAGCGGAAGAGGTCCTGGCAGAGCTCCTCGAAACGGGCACGAGTGATGGAGGTGTAGAAGTCGACACCTTCATAGAGAGAGTCGATCTCGATGGAGGTCTGCGCGGCAGACGAAAGGGTGCGCTTAGCACGCTCACAGGCAGTGCGGAGACGGCGGAGAGCACGAGCATTGGTGGAGAGATCTAGAGAATGCAAGTTAGCAATAGTTCCGAATGATTGACTGGATATAGAGGAGAATCTTCTAAGAGTAAGAAGTGCTTGTATCCTTATGTCTAAGGACAGACATGAGGAGTGCCAGCATCCTTATATCCAAGAACAGACCCTCTAGTCTTGGCCGGGTTGTTGTGGGATAGGAAAGAAGGGGTTAAAGAGTTGGGGAAAGAGCGTGTGAAAATAGAGTTCTCGATCATCTAAGGGGAGAAAAGATATAAAATTAATATTACCTCTATAAACCATATGTTAGCAATTGTCCCGTACAGTACGATGAGGTTAGAAGACCAGGAATGGTCAGGAAGGGTTAGGAATGGTCAAACTGACCGTTTATGCTTGCGTTTGAATTCGTTAACGAAGTGGTTGACGAGACGGTTGTCGAAGTCCTCACCACCCAAGTGAGTGTCACCAGCGGTAGATTTGACCTCGAAGATACCCTCCTCAATGGTCAAGAGGGAAACATCGAAAGTACCACCACCAAGATCGAAGATGAGGACGTTGCGCTCACCATCGGTCTTCTTGTCGAGACCGTAAGCAATGGCAGCAGCAGTGGGCTCGTTGATGATACGGAGGACGTTGAGACCGGCAATCAAACCGGCATCCTTGGTAGCCTGACGCTGAGAGTCGTTGAAGTAGGCAGGGACAGTGACGACGGCATTGTTGACGGTGCCACCGAGGTAAGCCTCAGCAGTCTCACGCATCTTGGTGAGGACCATGGAAGAGATTTCTTCGGGGGTGAACTGCTTTTCCTCGCCCTTGAACTCAACCTGGACGATGGGCTTGCCTCCCTTCTCGACGATCTTGAAGGGGAAGTGCTTCATGTCGGCCTGGACTTCGGCATCGTTGAATTTGCGTCCGATAAGACGTTTGGCATCGAAGACGGTGTTGATGGGGTTCATGGCGACCTGGTTCTTTGCGGCATCTCCGATGAGACGCTCGGTGTCTGTGAAGGCCACGAACGAGGGGGTGGTGCGGTTACCCTGGTCGTTGGCAATGATTTCGATGCGGTCATCACGGAAGATACCCACGCAGGAGTACGTGGTACCCAAATCGATACCTGTGATAGAATGTTAGTCTCACGCTGACCATCATGAGCCCAAAAAAAGGGCGTCAAAAAGAGGGCAAAAAACAAGGGATTTACTCACCGACAGCGGGCGCCATTGTGAAGGTGTGTATGTGAAGTAGGAGTAGTGTACAGGAGAGAGCACGATATCAATGCTTCTTTTGAGTGTGTGAAGCTGGTGTCTCTTGAAGAGTTGAGAGTGTTTATTATGTGTATGAGTGAAAGAGAAGAAGAAAGAGAGAGAGGAAGTTGTGCGAGAAGAAATATGTTTATATGCGGGCGGTGAGGTTTTTCATGCCAGAAGCTTCTAGCAGCTTCGCCTGGTTCCACCACTTTCTTGCTCATTCACGTCACTTCACTTTCTTCCCCCCATCTTCTTCTTCTTCTTCTTGCATCTTCACTTTACTCTACAGTCAATGGAGTTACTGGTTACTGCTGCTTACTTGTATTACTGCTACAGAGCTGGCTACTTGTCTGCTTGCTCTCTGCCGTGAATTGCTGTCAACAACATTCTTCTTCTGGCGGGGGGCAGAATCTTTTCTTGTGGGCTTATGACGTAATCAAGGTGGGATGCGGCTTGAGGTGGAAAGTTCGCGAAGGTACTTGGGGCGCAGTACATTTTTCGCGGGGACAGCAGGTACCCCGAGGTATCTCCGACCCTCCCAACTTGGCTTTAACTGGCTCCAGGTCGAGGGTGGAGGGCAGACAGAGGACAGACAGGACAGACAGGACAGTCGACAGTAGACGAGTAAATAGAGAAGAAGAGAGAAAAAAGTGAGACTTTGCTCTAATTTTTCTGCCGGCTTATTCAACAAAGAGAGTCACGTGCCATGACTAATCCATCGCCTTCGACTTTCCCAACTGGGCGCAATCGCGAACTTGAACCAGCAGCTGGCTTTTGACCTCTTTTCCCTCTCTCTCACCTGCTCTGCTTCTACCCTCCTACCGTTACTCTAGGCTACTGCATACCGCTCTCCAGTACGCGCACTTTTGACTAACCAACAATGGGTGACCACACCGAGACTACACTCCCTGGAAACGACGCGTCCATGGACACTTCGATGGACAAGGGCAAGGGCAAGGCGGTCGATCGCGTGCCTGACGACGTCGAGATGGATGAAGACGAGAGCTCAGAGGAGGAAGAAGACCTTGTAAGTCATCTCTCGCTCACAATCATTCATTATAAGACTACTAACATGCTGCAGGAGGATGGTAAGAACCTAGTATATACCTGAAAGTAACCTGCTCAGCACTTACTCTCGCGCAGCTGTCGACGAAGACGAAGAAGGTGGAAATGATAACCTCGAGCCCATCTCGACAGACAACATCATCCCCAGCGGCAGACGCACGCGCGGCAAGGAAGTCAACTACGCTGAACTCGCGGCCAAGGAGAAGGAGGCTGGCGACGTAGCCATGGACGAGGACGATGATGAGGACTTCAAGGCTGCTGCCGACGAGGACGAGATGGAGCATTGATCACCCTGCCAACTCTACTACGGCTTGATACAATGACGCAATGCTACAAAATGCGAACGCGAATCCCCCATCTTCGGAGTATCTCTACGGTTCCTTTCATGGGCGTGGGTGTTTTGAGCTTTCCTCTTTCTGTCTTTCCTCTTTCTGATTGTTCCTTTTGTGGCTGGCTGGGGTGGGTTTGGCTGGTTGGCTGATGGAATGGTTTATGCGGGAAAAGGGACAGCATGGTTGCAGTGCCAGATGAAATTCACGGATGGAACGATTTAAAAAGACGTAACGAACATACTTGAGTGAGGGAGACCACTTCCACTCTTTATTTAGTACCCTCAATAGTTACGAATCAGACACAGCCTTTTCTCCTTCTACCTTTAACCTCTACTCTTAATCTCGACCAATTATCTAGCTCAGTTCGCCTTCTTTGCGCCTTTTCTGCTCTCCTCCAACCACGCTCGCTGAATTACGCTGACTAAGCATCGAAATGAACGCATCGATCTGATTACAGAAACAACAGATCTCCCTTTCTCTCCTGTTTCCGCTCCCTTGCACGAACAATGTCTCCGTTTCTCCTTTGTCGGCTTAAATAAATGGCATCCCGGTAAGACACCTCGCTGCTTCTTTGAAACAATCCGGGCGGTGATGGTTCTAACGGCAACAGATTCGCACACTCGACTCTCCACCAGCGAGATCCGCGGTCTTCGTCCTCGCTGTTCGACTCATATAACGGAGGGAGTAGCAGGTCACCGGCACAGGCTAATAGTCGATCACCCTCGCGGCCTGGTGGGTATGCACAGGGGTATTCAAATGGACATATAGGTGGTGTCGGTGGTGATGGGTCCACGTATAGGACCGCCACACCGAATTCAAAGTACGTTTTTTACCTTACCCTACATATATAGAGTAAATTGCTGATACGGCGTGTATAGAGGGCAATATTCCGATGCGGTTCTTTCCTCGCTAGAGTCGCAGAATGACTCTGAGATAGCAGGCATCACCGCCAAAGTGAAGATGTTGAAAGATGTGCGGCTTCTCCCTAGATATCCATGCTTGTAGCTATCCGCTGCTAACATATAGCTTTCCTCCCATAGATCACAGTAGCTATCGGCGACGAAATAAGAGAGTCGAGCTCCCTCGCGGAAAAGATGAACGATGCCTTCGATTCCTCCCGCGTCAAGCTACGTGGCACCATGAATCGGATGCTGAGAATGGCCGAACGAACAGGTGTCGGCTGGCGAGTCTGGGTTGGCTTCTTCATCTTCGTCTTCTTCCTCTTTGCATATGTTTGGCTGTTCTAGCCCGTCCGTCTCGTCGAATCTGGATCCGATCTGATTCGAACATGATCAAATACATTATATCGCTCGCCGGCTCATGCCACACTCACCTTTCTTTCGTCGATGTTGGATGTTCTCATTGGCGGAGTGTACTGGATATAACTTTACTTTTGGGGAACTCGTTAGAGGAGTTTAAGGAATTTTGTTTTTGTCTTCCGTTGGTCTCAGGGTGATACATACGATGATGCTTGATGTCTGTCTGTCTGTTTGCATGCATGATGGTCTTCTATTCTCTGTATTCTCTCTTCTTCTCTTTTTCAGCGAAGGTTTTATTCTTAGCATGGAATCTAACATTTGTAATGTCACTTATCCGTCCATGCGATCCTCCATATAATTATGATAATGATAATAATAATCTAATCTACGTATAACCCGTGCTTCATCCATCATAGCTCATCCTGTTCAGAGTCCTCGTCCACCTGCCTTCGACTTCGTCGCCGGGTTATACTGAGTGGGTTCTCTGGCAACATGGCACTGGAACCAAAATCTATACTCTCATCATTCCCGCCCCATCGTTCAAGGAATATTCGTTCAGCTTCTGTCTCTCGTCGTGGACCAGATGGTGTAAGACGCGGTATGTTGCCTCGGGGTAAACTGGCGAGACTTAACCGGGAATTCTCCACGTCCATATCCTCGTCTTCATCTTCATCCTCTTCCTCGTCATCATCATCGTCATCATAAATGTCCTCGTCGGAGTCTGTATGCTCCCACTCCTGTTGTTGGGAGGGAGTCTCTTGCGCATCCGGTACGCTGCCATCTAAATCTCGTCCCATATGTGAATCGCCCAGCGTTCTCATGTTTGGTGTCCTTCTAGGCGGTGTCTGAACCTCACTGGTATCATCATCGTATCCATCTTCATCTTCGTCGTCCTCAGTTTGATCTTCCTCGTCTTCGTCGTCGTCATCATCATCTGAACCCCCGCTATCCAACGCCTCGGGAACATCATCGTCTAGATCCCGCTCCATCATTCCCTCTTCCTCTTCGTCCAGAAACTCTCCCTCCTCCTCCTCATACGCTTCTTCACCGTCCTCCACAAGCCCAAACCCCTCCTCATCACCGTCAGGGATATCACCGTCCAAATCCCTCTCCATACCCGTATCCCCGCCCTCTTCACCCTCCCCATCGCCTCCCTGGCCATCCAGCCCCATACCACCGCCATCACCACCTTCAATTCCTTCCATAAACTCTTCCTCCTCTATATCCCCCTCCCCAACTCCCGCACCAACACCCTCTTCACACTCCATCTCCTCCTCTCGAATGCCCATCATGGTCTTGGAGAAACCCGCAGGCCGGATCCATGAGTATCCAAAGGAAGCAATATTTTGCTTTCGTAATCTAAGAGCGCGTTCTTCTGACAGTAGAGCAGAAAGCGGGTCAAATGAGGCGGAAAAGAGAGGAGATGTCGTTGCTGGTGAGCGTGTATTTCGACGGGCGGGTTGTGGGTGGTGGCCGCTGGGGGCTCCATTTTGCGATGAGTTCGGGGTAGATCGGTCTGTGTGAGAGGATGAGTACCATAATGTGTGAGACTAGAAATGTATTAGCAGAAGTTTCATGGCAGTTGTCGCAATTTAGGATCGGCTTGTATACTCACATCCCGCGGTTCGATCACCGGGAGAGAACCAAGCATCATGCTACTATTTAGCTTAGTGGTATTTTTCTGTAGCTTTTATACAGTCCATATAGGTAGAATACTGGGTATTGACTTAGTTACCGAGCTTTGAGCCTGGTATCTCGCTGAGGTATTCGCTGATGTATTCGTTCATGTTATGAGGCTCAAGCTACAAATATTGTTATCTAGAATGGCTTGGCATGGATAAAGCGATAAGCTTCACCAAAGTGGGCAAATGCATACTCTTAACCACAAGGTAACATATCAATATTACTGTCGTCAAATCTTGATCAATGGGCTCTTGAGTATGATATCTTCACGTTAACAGTATTCTAGATAAATCTGGTGGGTCGAATATAGTAAGGAAACATTGTATGACCGAGTTCGGGTAACCGGCCCAGTAACAGGAGACAATATACTAATTCGAGCCAATCTAGGCTTGTGACATGGAAAGGAAGAGGGGAACCATTCTTAGAGGGTAGATAGATGGTAAGTATCCGAGGTGCTGCACCAATCAACTAGCCATGCACGTCCTGCGATGGCTAATTCTTATGACAGGCAGCGTATCCCATCACATCACGAACACAGACATCGGGATCCTTGCAGAGATGTCCTCCCTTGCAGCAGTTGTGGGTGAAGATATTCATGCAAGTAACTCCCTCACAGATCCATGGAGCATAACGAGGGCAGCTTATCTTAGCCACGGAACGACCACGAACTGCAGCAGAATGGCTCGGAAGAGTGCCATGTTGGGGATCTCCGGGTTGGATGGGCGCTGAGATAGTGTCGAGGTCGAGGTTGAGGATCTCGCCGTCGGCTGCGGCGTCGCGTTTGAACAATTTATTATGGGGCTTGCTGGTGTCGACGACGTTGCCGGGAGCCCTAGTAAATTCTCCGGTGGTTGGGGTAGGGGATGGCTGAACTGGAGTAGCTTGAACGTAAGCTGTGAGGGCAGCAAAGCCGAAGAAGATGGCGCTGGTGAGCTTCATATTTGCTTGTCTAACTTATCGAGGATATTCAAAGATAGATATATTTGTCTGGAACGCAGTCTTTGCAGGAGTTGCGGTAGATTCTTGTAGTTTGATGATTGGAAGATTTTTGGAGAGGAATCTCTGGCCCTCGAGAAGTGTGGCCTTTTATTCTGTATACTGTGGCACTGCATCCTCTCTGGCCATGACTCCCTCCTGTGACTTCATTTTGACTAATTCAAACTGAAAAAGCTAGTGAAAATGGACGTCACGGTCGATAGTAAGTGTACATTGACATTGTAATGTAGGATATAGCATACTATTCAATAGCAATAGTATCAATAAGACAATGGGTAGGTTGATAGTGATGGTTTTGACAGCGTACCATCAAAACAGGGTACGAATGTGGATTGTGAATATGTTGGTCTATGAATGAGCAGCCAGCCTAGCGAGTTTCAATCTTGAATGAGCTAACGCAGTAACCTGGAGAATATCTCGAGCGACAACTTCTTGTGAAGAAGAAAGTGAAACCGAGGCCCAGCTCACGTGCTTTCCCCCAGGCACGGACGCGCCAAGAAGGAGCTACCAGCAGAAAAATTTTGGGCCCAGCGACATCGGCTGCAAGGGCCGACAGGTTCAACAACTTTTGCAGGACCGTTCTTTTTTTTTCTCTCCAGCTGTCATCTTCATCCGGTTTACGACTCTCGTTTTACTATCTTTAAATAAAAGGAAGAAAGGGGTCCCGTTGCATCAATTTAAAAATGTCTCCACCTGCAATTGCTGTTGCTGGAGCTGGCTCGGCGACCAAGGATGTCAAGAGAGAGTCTGGCGTTGCTCGTCTGTTGGGATCAGGTATGTCTGCACTGTTCAATGTGGTTGAGAACCGTTACTGACGTATGTTACCAGGATCTGCCGGTATTGCGGAACTCCTCATCTTCCATCCGGTAAATAGCATTGTGATCTCGAATACATGTGAAGGGACAAAGGACTGAGAAATTTGAACTTGCTAGGTTGATACTACCGCCAAACGTCTCATGAGCAACCAGGGAAAGGTACGTTCTCTCTAGACACTACTCAGCCAGGCTTATTACTAACATACGCATTCTGAAGATAACCAGCGTTTCCGAATTGAACAAAGTCGTCTTCAGAGACCACTCCTCTGCCGGCGTTGCGCGCAAGTTCACATCTCTCTTCCCCGGTCTTGGCTATGCTGCTGGATATAAGGTAGCTTTTCCCCATCAAGTAAAGGCTATACAATACCGATTCGACCTCTAACTCGAATGCTTTAGGTCCTGCAAAGAATATACAAGTATGGCGGTCAGCCATTTGTTCGCGACTACCTAGGCTCGAACTACGGAAAGGAGTTTGATAATGCTTTTGGAAAAGGAACTGGCAAGGCCATCATGCACGCAACTGCTGGAAGGTACGCAGCCGCGAATCAATAGTTTTTTGTCCCTGCCAGTAGCGTCTCTGACAATGCCCTAGTTTGATTGGTATCGGAGAAATCATCCTCCTCCCATTGGACGTCCTCAAGATCAAGCGACAAACCAACCCAGACGCCTTCCGTGGCCGAGGTCTATTCAAGATCATTTCTGATGAGGGAATGGGTCTCTACCGTGGTGCTGGCTGGACTGCCGCCCGTAACGCACCTGGTTCCTTTGCTGTACGTTCTACCTTCAATCCATACACTCACCAGCAACTATTATATCTAACGACCATTCCCCCTTAGCTCTTCGGTGGCTCCGCATTCACCAAGGAATACCTTTACGGCCTCACCGACTATAACTCTGCGTCCTGGCTCCAGAACTTCGTCGCTTCGATTGCCGGTGCTAGCGCATCGCTCATCGTCTCCGCCCCTCTCGACGTGATCAAGACCCGTATCCAGAACCGAAACTTCGAGAACCCCGAATCTGGATTCCGTATCGTCAGCAGCATGGCCAGGAACGAAGGCATGACCTCTTTCTTCAAGGGATTGACTCCCAAGCTCCTGATGACCGGTCCCAAGCTAGTGTTCAGCTTCTGGCTTGCACAGACACTGATACCCGCCTTTGGAAAGGTTGTCTAAATCATTAACTTGATTACCTGCTTGTCCCTTTTTGGCGCCGCGCCACTTCTTACGCACGGGTTTACTTTATTCCCCTGGGTTACGTTCCATATAAGATAGATTTTAATATCTTCGTCGGGTCTTCCTTGTATTTATAGAGAATCGTCTCCCTGTCATGGTTATATGTCTGTCCAGTTTCGGAGTTTAATGCAAAATATGATTATTTCAGAAGAGTAGATCTTTATATGGTAATATTATATACCACTTAACCCCAACCGCCATCGAACCTTCAACCCTGTCTGGAAGTCGACGTCACGTGATGTCCATCAGCAGCTTAATTCTACATCGAAATAAACCAAAAGCTCTACATCAAGGTAAGCAACTGACAAAACGACCAACCTCCGCAAACATAACCACTTTCACCATGGCGTCTCCAGTGGCATACCCATATCTCATCTCAAAGTAAGCCATATACGATATATCCCTTCTATACCAACCCATACCTTGAATCTCCAAGCGATCCAATGAACAGCTCCTAACACTACACCTCTAGAATCGCCGATCCAATCTTTGCCATGGTAATCGGTAGCTCAGCTGCATTTCTTCGCATAAGGCGCGAACACCGCGAACGATTCCCCGATCAGCCTTCCGATATCGTTTCGCTACTGAGCCTGGCTCAGGGAAGGGCTAGCAGATGGTGGAATAACTGGGAGTGAGAAACAGTATTGAAAGCGAAAACCGATCAAGGCGGCTGTCTATGAATTTGAGAGTTGCGGCAGCGATTTATTGAAGTCGAATATGGAGGGTGGTGGGCGGACGACGACGTTAGGTTGAGGCCTAAACTAGAGAGATCGGTGGATGAGGTGTTTGAAATACTCTTTTCCTCTTCGTGATACCCGAATGGCGTTTTGGTGAAGTGGTTACATATGGGCCGCATCGAAATTGGAATGGTAGGCCTTAGCAGAAAGCCGAGGAGCAAGCTTCGGGAATAAATCGAGATATAAACACTGCAACAGCTGTACAAACAGCCTATATCTGATGTGCTAGCTTGTCTCAAAACATCCGTGTGTTTGAAGGAGCTATCTTCTATGAGATGCTTCGCAATAAATGCTAAGGAGGTCCATACCTTTAGAGCATTAGCTTATGAGTATCTAGGTATCTTATGAAAAAGGAAGCAGGTTTCTCTGGCACGCTTGTATTATTTAAAGCGAGATAAAGTACAAAAGCGAGACCAGAATGCAACACCACAAACACCATTCAGCATTACTACTGATAGAGGGAACTGCACTCCGAGACCGAAAATGACAAGTCCAAAAAAAATAACTGGGAGAAAGAAAAAACCGGGAGGCAGAAGAGATGTCACCACTAGGGAAGACGGACCGGATCCATCGTAAGCTTGTTAAGCTAGGTGTCGATGGGGTTGCGTGGTGGTGGAGTGTCAATCTGCCTCGTCCGATTCAGTCCTTTCTACCCGTTGGGGAATCAAAACGCCGAATACCAAAATCCACTGCCTACCAAAAGAAGGAAACGAGCCAAAGATGAAGTCGAAGCGCCGAGAGGGGGACCGGATTATTATTCCTTTCACATTTCGGGCCGCATTAGGGCTGCAGGAAAGTGAGAGTGGGTGAAGGGAGGACGGTCACCCCCGTTGGCAGCTGAGAGAATGGATTCTATAGCTATCCAGATAAAAATGACATCACCACGTAACGACATAAGTAGACCCCCGTAAACACCATTAAGTTGAACCGAACGAAACAAGGTGATGCCTTTATTGTAGTTCAGGGTAGGTTCCGAATGTGTTTTCACCGGAGTATCTAAGGCAAGTCACACGGTCAACGTTAGCCAGGCGGTGTCAAGCGGAGGGTTCTAGAGGAGATAAGAGTATACACACGTGATGTACAAGAAGCCGTCGTCATCCTTGTGCTCTTCGTAGATGCTGCTCATGAGAGCGGCGGTGGGTGGAAGCACCTCATCGACGAAGATGAAGATGGCCTTCTCCGGGGAGAGCTTGATGCGCTTGCGGATGACGTAGACAAACTGTCCGACGGTCAGGTCTGCGGGGACGAGGTACTTCTTCTTGTCGATGGTGGCGATATCTGATTTCTCGACCTTCTCGCAGATGACCTATAGGCGAAGACGAGATGTTAGATGCTTATATGAAGTTGGGAGTCATGGCCGGGGCCTGGTGAGAGATTGTAGAGAGGCTCTTACGGGGATGCGGTCAGCGTATTTCTGTCGAATGCGCTCAGCTTCTGCCTTGCGCTTCTCGAAGGGATGCTCGTCCTTGAACTTCGACCGCATGGTTGCTAGGGTTTCTTCCTGGGCTGTTGGGCTGTTGTGAGGTTTCTGCTTGATATCAAACAGAAGCGTTAAAGAGGGTAGAGCGTAGTCGGAGTAGAAGTAAGAAGAGTAGAGTAGAGAAGAGAGAGAGAGAGAGCTGGACCCCGCGTACTTAAACGGAAGCGGTGGGCACGGGACGCTAAGGCTAGATCTGGACTAGCGTGGGCCCACCTGACGTGACTGCCTGATCGGGCGAAGGCGGTGAGTCAGCCACGTGATGAGTCTGCTGACAAAGACAGCTGGTTGATGACTAAGATATGAGTAGAAAGAGAAGGAGGAAAGAAAAGGAGGAGAAAGACAAAAGACAAGTGACTCAAAGGCGAGAAGTGACTTACATCTCCCTCCTAATGTATAGAGATATGACGTGGTCTTGGG
>JANTQJ010000269.1:0-19900 GCA_032989685.1 Arthroderma sp. PD_2
GAATAGTATAAAGACCTGGTTCTACGTTGTGGCGAGTGAGTGACCGATGGCTCCAGAGTATGTATCTTGCCCCTACCAAAACTAAAGAATAAACTAATATTGAATACATCAGAGCCCAGTAAGTTCAACTTACGTATTGCGAGCCAGATGAACAGCTTCAGACCTGCAACCTCACTGGCAGACGCTATTGACGGCTTGCCACATCGAGCTCCCATACCCTCTAGCTAGAGCGAGCTGGCCATGAATGAAGCAGGAGACCCTATGGCGATCTTACTTCCCCAATATTATGGACGTTCAATTGGCCATTCTCTGATCAATCATAGGCTTTATGATATCATAGCTCCTGGGTCTGTTTTGGTGATGAGGCGAATGCTATATGAGTACTATATAAACATAACCTAGAGACCAGTAGAGGCTCTGTCTCCCAACACCGTACAACAAATATACAAATCCGACCAAAACACAAAAGAATTACTCAGTTATCACAATCATGTCCGGAATCGGAGACAATTGGACCTCAGCCCGCCGCTCCCAGCGCACCACCCGCAGCGCCGCCCAGGGCGGTCAAGACTTCGAAGAAGAAATCGACGAGAACTTGATGGCCACAGACCCCAACTCCCAGGCTCAGACATGGCAATCCAAGAAGTTCTCCCAGCGCACTCACATGGATGACCAAGCTGAAGCTGGCGGTATGGGCTCTGGCGGCACCCAGAACATTCAGGGCGGACAAGGCATGAGAGGCGTCGAGGGTTCCTCGCGTACCACTGGCGGAGGAATGGGTGGTATGCATGACGAGGGACGCACTGAGGCGTATCCTAGTGCTTCATCCCAGGGCCGTTACCAGAGTGCTAGAGCCACCGACGAGCCTGGTGAGGGTATGTCTGGGATGAGTGGTAAGAACCAGGGATATGGTGAGCAGGGCTATGGAAGCCATGCTGGCCGTGCGGAGCCACCGGAGAACCAAGAGACGGGTGAGTTTGTTCGAGACCTTGTTGCTTGTTAGTAGATGCTGGCTAACATATATCTGCAGGCGGCGTGCTTGGATCCCTCGGAGATAAGGTGAAGGGAGCTATGGGCGATGTTAGCAAGAAGGCTTCCAAGTTCAGTGGAGAGCAGTAAACTGATCACGTTCGAGTGAGATCAAAACTGTTTGATGGGTACTGGATGTTTATTCCTGAAGATGAGTGGAACGGAAGTGCAAAAGGGGAAATATTAATCGTATAATGGAAAACAATATTTGATTTAGGGTAATCTTAATTGTTCATCGAATGCAATTGATATCATAAAAGCTTGCCTAGTAGATATAGGTAGCTGCCTAACTTCGGCGTTTGGTATAATATTTGTCGGGTTGTGCTGTAAAACCAGATATAGATGCGTTCTAGAAAATATATATTGGTACATTAATCACTCATGCGACCAATCTGGCTTCTTCTTCTCAGCAAAAGCAGTCATTCCTGAACATCCCAAGTTAGCATTTGAGCAAAAAATCTCCCAGAATAACGGGACTTACCGATCTTCTGGTCCTTGCTACCGAATAACCCGTGGAACAATCTCCTCTCAAACTCCACACCTTCTCTCAACGAGAGCTCCTGGCTCTTATTCACGACCTCCTTAGCGGCAACAACAGCCACACGGCTATAGCTGGCAATTTTACTGGCAGTCTCGAGCGTAGCAGCCATCAGCTCTTCCTTACCCCCCTCGACGACCTTAGCAGCCACTCCCCACTCTCCAGCCTCCTTACCGCTGAAGTTGTTTCCTGTCAAGATCAGTTCCATCGCCTTGCTCTTTCCAACAAGCTTGGTCAGACGCTGAGAGCCACCGGCTCCGGGGATGGTTCCGAGCTTGATCTCCGGCTGACCGAAAGTTGCCTTGTCGGTACAGTAGATGAAATCACACATCATGGCAAGCTCGCAGCCACCACCAAGAGCGTATCCAGAGACTGCAGCGATGACGGGTGTTCGGATGGTGTTGGCAAGGTGTGACCACGAAGCGATGAAGTTGTCAGAGTATGCGGAGGAGAAGGTAAGGGGAGCCATTTCCTTGATATCGGCGCCGGCTAATAAAGTGTTAGAAGGTCTTACTATGTCATTGAGCTATCTTCAATTCCGTATGCGTACCTGCGAATGCCTTCTCGCTGCCGGTGATGATTATAGCACCAATGCTCTTATCCTCGTCATACTTGGTGAGGGCCTCGTTGAGCTCCTTGAAGAGAGGGCTGCACAAGGCATTGAGGGCCTTTGGTCGGTTAAGAGTAACTAGAGGTGATTAGCAACGTCTAGACAACAGCTATACCAGTGGTAAGGGTTCATACTTAATCCCACGCCTGGCTTAGGGTTGGAGGTCAAGATATACTCATAAGCTGGCGACCCAGTGGAGTAGAAGCGGGAGATGTAAGACTGCAGGGGCCGGGCAGTCTGCGAGGCAACGAGCCTTGAGCAACGTCTGGCGAACATGGCGTGAGATGTGTATGGAAGCAATTGATATCACAAACAAGCAGCTCACAGCTCAGAGATTTGATAGCTAAGAGATGTCTACTCTACCAAATGATTCTATCTCAAGGTGTTTTGGCCCGCCGAGCTAGCGCCGAGGCAAAAAGCCGCGTCAAGCCGAGGTCTCTTAAGTAAGCAAATATCTATAAATTAACTGATTGGTTGGCCAATCCTGCTTCTTATTGGCTGGAACTTAAAATTCTCATTGGCTAAGTCACGTTACACCTCCTTGTGCCTTTCCCTGAACTGGCGATATCAACACTTTCCTTCAACTTACCAAGTCTTCACAAGCATATATCAGCAGTCTGAGGGATGGCGTTCACAAAGCGCCTGTACGGCAGATATATCAAACACTCAATTGCAAGCTCAACAGGCTGATATCCCAAGCCTTCAAAACTTTACTCTCTATAAAGAAAGTAAACACTTTGATTTTTCTTTGATATTTCTAACAAATTCAAAACAATACTGATATACTAGTCAAGATTGTATTGTTGTATCTATGATAACCTTCCTGATAATCGCAAACACAAGAGGTGACAGTTCTGCAATGCTCTCTGCCCAACTCCATCATTCTGTCGAGTTTCCTTCGCCGACTTCAGTAACAAGTTTCTTCACCCCCAATATCAACAGCCTCTAATCTTCGCGAGGGCGCGCAACAATACTGAATTGCTGGCTTGTTAGGTTCTCGCGATAGGGTCTTATTTTCAAAACCATAGTCGGATCACTGCTAGTGTATCGTATCACAGTCCATGCCAGCTTGGCAGATGGGTTGGAGGGGTCGAGAAGAATGAGCGAGAAGAGACCGTTATCGCGCGCTTCGACATGGAAGGTTGAGGCCCACTCGGTGTCGAAGGTTGCAGGCTCTCCGTCTTTAGCATCCGGGAAGCGGACATGATTGGTCGTGCGATTGAATCTGCCGTCCGAGGGTTCGACGATATGCCAGCCACGGGCTGGTTCGCCGACATTCTCCATGAAGAACTGGTTACCGTCATTGCTTTTGGAGAACGTAACGAGCTTTCGATCTCCATTGTACTGGGCCGTTAACCCATAGTTATGGCTGATGATGGTGACAAAGGAGAAAAAAGATACTTCAGCGGCAGCTATGCCTGCCAGGAGAAAGATGAATGCCAGAGTTATTTGCATTGTTAGAACTGTGGGTTGGTATAGTTGAAGGGCGGCATAAAGGATGATTGATAAAAAATCAGTCGTCCGGATGGGGGGATGTGAGGGATTCATATATTTTTTTACAATATGAGCATGCTGTGTATACAGGCTGGTAGTCTCGTACTCTAACAGGGGCCCTGGTTCGGGATCAGCAGGGGTGCGGAAGCATGGGCTTTGACATTTTTTATAACCGAGCATGGTTCTCACGCAATGGAGGGCGACATCCCGGGCCATGATGAACGATATCACAGGAGCGGCCAGACTTGCCTGTTGAGACTTCCCTTAAGAGCATGCATTGGTGAATCCAGATAATATGCCTTCTCACAGATAACTACAATCTGCTCCGCGGAGAACTAGAGGTTACATCCAGAATATCCGGCATTTAATATCGTATTATATTGAGACATCACCGTTCACAACCGTCTTACTCGCAGCTGCCCCTGGCTGGCATACACGAAAGAACAAGTTGAAGGCCAGTTGCCCGGACCAGACTTCGGTTCGGTTCGGTATATTAGCTTGTATAGGGCAACATACGGAAGCCCATAAGCACCACAGTTATCCGGATAAAGCGGTGTGTATGGTCCTGATATCTCTAAATATAAATGTCGTCGTGCCGTCTCAATCCCACAACTTGCTCATCAAATTTCATTTGTTATCCTATACCTCCCTCTTGCAGCTGTCAACTACAATGCACGTCTCACGCCTCGTTGTGCTGTTCCTTTTACAGCTCTGCCTGTCTTCTGCTGCATACTATCAGTATATCCCGGAGGGCATCTATACAATAAGCGACAACTCGACAGGCCGATTCGCATCGACCGGCACAACTCCAGTTGACGGCATTGTCGAATTCAAGTTGAACACGCCCCATACATGGCGCGTGTGGCATACCTCCTTCACGTTGGATTATGCCTTTCACGCAATCCGAGACGAAAGCAGCAAGAAATATATCCACTTCCCGGAGATCAAGGATGGTGCGGTCGCTGTGATTAGCGACACCCCTTCGTTAGCCCGTGTGAACGAGAATCCTAATGATAATTGCAATTTCTTCTCGATTGGGGCAGATAACCGTCGACTCTATTGGGCCACTGAGCTGTATAGTAATGACAATCCCATTCATGTCCTAAAGCTGAGAGCCGCGGAGCCAGAGGGCAATCGATATACAGTCATCCGTCAGGAAGATGACTGAATGGAGAGTGAAAGGCTGCAGAAATCCTGATGAAAGAGCAACCACGCGAGTCGGCAAACGAGATATGGGCCTGTTATACAACTGCTGAATAGTGAGGATGGATGCTGGACTTCCCAAAGATTGTTTTCATATCACTCTCTCAATAGGAGCCATTATTACCTTGCATAAATTTCTATACTTTTTGCGTTTCAACGAGTGTCAGCAAATAATAAACACCTATTATCGGAATAGAAATATAGATCTAATAGAAAAACACTCTATATATTCAACTGTCAACCCCAAAATGTTGACAATCACATGTTAAGTTTTTGGTGCTCGATCACGCTTATGTCATCATGGCCAGATCGGGACTAGCGCATATGTCAGCCTCGCCGTGACTGGCCCGTGCACTGTGGCTTGGTAAGTGCCAAGCTTGTTTCCAAACTTATTTCAGGGAAGAAGCCAATATAATCAAACATCAATCGTCGTCGTCAGTCGCCATTTTTTGCCAGGAGTCCAGTTCTCACGCATCAAGATACAGACAGATATACCATAGTCCAAGTCACAGATAGCGCCATTTAGCCCATACCAAACTCTTGTCCCTCGCTTCGCTAACATGGATCACCCGGAACCAGAGAACAGCCCCTTTATGGCTGTTTCTGCGCAAACGTCAAAGTTGAGAAGAGTAGGCGATCCAGCTCCGTGTCCTCTTCTAGTCGCTATGTCTATACTTGCGCGGTGATGGTGACTAACATAAGTTGTTGTAACAGCAATACCAAGCATATCTCGATGCGTCGACTCCATATACCATGTACCGATGGATAGGCACTGGTGTCATCCTCCTACTCTTCTTCCTCCGAATAGTGCTTGCGCAAGGCTGGTATATCGGTATGCCGTCTCCTCCTCCTGATATCTTCTGATTTTAAGACAAGTCCTAATAAAATTTTGCGACAGTGGCCTATACCCTGGGTATCTACCTGCTCAACCTCTTCCTCGCCTTCCTCCAGCCAAAATTCGATCCATCCCTTACCCAGGACAGCGGGCTGGAGGAAGGAGATGCTTCCGCATCCCTACCCACCAACCAAGACGAGGAGTTCCGGCCTTTTATCCGACGGCTTCCGGAGTTCAAGTTCTGGCACTCGGCAACCGTGGCTATCACTATCGGCTTCTGCTGCACTTGGTCTCAGGTGTTCAACATCCCAGTCTTCTGGCCAATCTTGGTCGTTTACTGGTTGATTCTGTTCTGCTTGACGAGTATGTATTACCGCATTCCTATAGTTTGCTCTTTCGCGGTCTAACGAGTTGAATCTCTAGTGCGACGACAAATACAACACATGATTAAATATCGTTATGTTCCTTTTACTTTCGGAAAGACGAAGTACGGCCGGACCTGATACGGCCACATCCGCACACTTTCTACCTCCTACGCACCCTCTTTCTTCCTCTACTCTTCTTTAACGTGAAAAATGGGATTTGGATACATCGACGATAATGGATTGCGAAGGAGCTTCAACGACAACCAAAAAATTCAAACGCATGAAAAGATTAATTTTCACTTCGACTTCCTTTCCATACCCTCTTTCTCAGACAACTTCTCTGTATAAAACCTTTCGATGCACTCGCTGAGCTGCATCTTTCCATACGCCCTTCTTATTATTTTTACCTTCTCACAATCCCCGGGCTGGCAGAATTCCTAAGCGCCTCCTATACACCGCTTCCATCTCTTACGATTTCCCTTCACATTTTGAAAAAGAAGAAAGCGGGAAAATGGTCAACCCGGCGGCTCGTCGTTAATTGATATGACCCAACGTTAGCAAGGTTTAATTTTGTGGCTCTTTTTGCCTTCTTTCGTCTATTCTGTTGGATTACATTGATTCTCGCTATGGACAACTATGGTTGTGGCTAGGTGGATTCAAACGTCTCTGTTTTTTTCTTCTCTTTCCTCTGCTATAGAATACTACTAGAGTTATGGTGATCCGATTAATGGCAGCGTGTACTTTTGCAAACATGGACCAAGCGTATCAGCGTGTTTACTTTATCAATGTGGTGGTACTCAACCTTCGACCTAGGTAGGGACTACTAATCTTTTAGACACTTTGGCTCAATATCGTAACTAACATACTCGAAGATAAATCATTTAGTCATAACTCATTCAACCATACGAGTCTTAAGAGTCATAACAGACATAATAAGCATATCAGTAGAAAAACGAGCATAACAAGCATAACATGAGTATCTAACGGCCACCAGCTGCTACAAAGACCGCTTAGCACCACCCATACCCTAGACGGGAGCATGACCATTACCGCTTAACTCGCCCTGGCGCCGATCGACTTCATCACAGGGGCAATGGCGTAGTTGGGAGCGCGTCTGACTGAAGCAACGCTTCAATGACAAGGTATTCCACCTAGTTGATCAGGAGGTCACCGGTTCGATCCCGGTTTGCCCCATAAGAGATATCACCCAATCTTTTCCATAATTTTTTTTCATCCGCCCGTAAGGAAAACGGGTCTTCTTCTTCTCTTCTAGCCTTGCCCAAGTTGTCGTGTTTTTGGTGCGATTTGTGTGGTCACGTGTGATAAAGGGCTCCAGGGTCGCGTCACGTGGTAAATCCAGACTTCATCCCTTTGAGCTGTCTGGATTATCCAAGTCCCAACTGACAACAGATCCAAGCATCTCGCCTTTCTTCTCAGGTCAGGGAAGCATCCTAAGGATTTTACTTTTATTGAGAAGGGGTGTCATGGAAGCCGGATCTTTACCTCTCTGCCGGCAATATATCGCATGCAGTTACCGTAGTGGGCAACCACTTAACTCAAAGTGAAGTGGTCGGTAGCTAACTATATATGCGAAATCTGCCAACATCGAGTAAAGTACCTGAAGCCTCCAGGTTGCACCCCAGGATCCCACAGCAAGAAAGACCATCAACTGGTCTAAATACTTGGCGGATTCGACGTCTGCCACGCATTGCTGGATAGCATCCTTGTTGTTGAGAGCATCTCTCAATATGCTGGATACTCTAGTGGCAGGGTCGATTGCTTCCACGAGGGCTGCCTTATTGCCCCTCCTGAATCCATCTGTTCTTAGCTCCCCGAGATGAGATAAGGCCGCGAGTATCTAGAGAGTGTTGCTATTTTCCTGGAGAAGGAGCCCCTCCACCTTGCTGCCTGGAGCTCGCTGGCCTCAAGAGGTCGTTGGCATTACCCTCAGGACGGAGCCCTGCCGCGCCGCTTCCTAGCCTTTGTTGGAATCTCAAGAGTTTTTCGAGAATACCATAACCCCGGCAAGAGGTTCTCGGCCAAATACGGCATGCTGGCAATATGGTCGGGGTACAACCTTCTTAGTTCTTGACTTAGAGTCAGGCTGACAAACACCGTGCCGTAAATACCTGCAATGTAGAGTATTGCCGGGCCTCTCCCGGTGGGGACGGAAGTGGATACCCTCCGGCATCGAAGATAATGACGAAGATCCGAAAGGTACAGGTCATTACAGGAAGTGTCCAGGCCGCTGCATCACCGTATCTTAGGATCAAAAAGTCAGGGGCATCATCGCCCGATTCCACTTGCCTTGTATACCATGCTTCATTCTCGGCGAAGAAAGCCTTGAGCTTAGACACGAAGGGCACACAGGCAGAGCTGATCGCCACTTTGACCTCCGTGTCACTCTTCTCATCAATGCACTGTGAAAGGGACTACCAGTGAAGCGGATCTGGAGGGTCGGTGGCAGGCTAGCCTGGAAGCCCAGAAGCAGCTGTCAAAATCCGTTTCGTTTCGCGCTCCACCGGCGTATCTATATCCCTCTAATAGTTGTAGGCTAACTTTAAGTATATACGGGGCTTTAAGACTGTTTCATCTCGTATTCTATAGTGAGTGATGTTTCTTGGACGAAACTTGAAGATGGGCGGAAAGTGAGGGTGGGCACTGTCAGAACCTTCTCTTTATGGGCTTACTACAGTCTATGATTACATTGACATGTTAACGGCGTCCAGAAGGAGCTGCTATACAAGTCAAAGTCTTCGGATCTGGGCCTTCCTACCTCTCTCTGTACCGTGGTAGACGACTTTGATCTGTTCCTGGCCATAGATCTGTATCCGAGCTATGGGTGTAAACATCTATGCGCTGTAGGGAAGTAAGCCGCCACCACTACCACAGAACTGGGGCAATGGCGTAGTTGGGAGCGCGTTTGACTGAAGCAACGCTTCAATGACAAGGTTTCACCTAGTTGATCAGAAGGTCACCGGTTCGATCCCGGTTTGCCCCATAAGAGTTTTCCCTCCTTTTTTTTTATTTTTTTCCTACTCTCCTCTACCGTTGTTACTTGACAACAGTGGTGCTTTAGATGGTTGAACGAGTCTTCCCGTACGTGGTTGTCGCGAATGATGCTGTCGATGATACTTTTGCCACGCGGTCATTTGGTGGCTCAACCGCCGAGTCTTGGCGTGCACGCACTTCTATCAAGATTAGATAGATCCCCCTGATCATCTCAGGTTCTAAGAAATTCAAGAATCGCTAGTAAGCAACTATGACCTCGCCCTTGCAGCTTAATCGGTTGCCACAGGAAGTTGTGCGTGGCGTCTACCCTATAGGGCGACAATTTGAGGCGTCATCATCACCTTGAGCCAACGAAAAATGGATACCATCTCACGAGCAAGGCACAAACTATTGACTATATACGACGGGCTACGGAGACAGAGGAAGAGAGCCGTGCGTGTCAAGAGGAGATAAAAGGACGGTGAAATCCTCCTTTTATGATGTTTCTCGTCACTCAGCCATCTCAACTCATCTCCCAACAACCCTCCCGGTCCATATAATATTTTCTTTTGCAAACCGAAACCCGACTTCCCCTCGAACAGCTTCTCAAGATGCGTTTCTCCACCGTCCTATCGGCCATCTTTGTCGGAACTGCCATTGCTGCTCCAGTTGGAAACGTGGTGGGATCCAAGACTGTTTCCCCCGATGTAAATGATGTGGGCGAGGTCGAGGATGTCAACGTCAACGCCCCCGTTAATGTGAATACGGCCCCAAGCAACGTGAACACCAACAACAACCGTATCAAGACATCGAGAACTGTGTCCCCCGATTTGAATGATGTGGGCGAGGTCGAGGACGTCAACATCAACGCCCCCGTTAACGTGAATACGGCCCCGAGCAACCTGAACACCAACAGTAACCCTATCAAGACATTGAGATCTGTCTCCCCCGATTTGAATGATGTGGGCGAGGTCGAGGATGTCAACATCAACACCCCTGTTAATGTGAACACGGCCCCAAGCAACGTGAACGTCAACAAAAACCCCATCAAGGCATAAGTGGCATTCTCCTACCTGCTGTCCCTGCTGGCTCTGCTGTACCCGTCAACACCACTGTCAAGCATGTTTAAGACGATGAGAAGATTCTCGCAGGCAAGGTCTTTGGCGACATATTCGTGGCAGGGGGTGTGTGAATGATAGCACTCGCCATCATCAAGAGCTAGTGAGGTCTTGTGTGTCTCCGGAGCACATTACTAAAAGAGGTTGAAGTGACGACGACATGGCCAGAGACAAACCTGGCTATTGCCTTCAGCTTAATCATCCATACTTTTTTTTACTACGTCTTGTTTTTATTTATCTTTGGCTCTTATTAGACGATAGACTTGACCGGGCCTCTCTAGCCTATTTTTGGAAAAATGTTACAATGGCAATGGTTGATTAAACTGGAATTTCTTCATGAAAAGGAGCTGAAGGCAGATACTTGTTTTAGGGTGGAGATATAGATTAATTTTTATACTGTACGGAGTACATGTTTCTAGAAGTCATGTTACCATTGATTGTCAAGACGATGATTCCAAGGCGCCTGCGAGATGCATGTATAGCGGTCGTGTTGGTGAGTGGCTTGACCTCCTAAGAGTTTGCTGCTTCTTCGCCCAGACTTCTCCCTCTTGATTCCTGAGACCTCGTCATGAGAGCCCAAACCCAACCTATGGAACGCGTGGGATTTCTCGATATAACCCCACCATCCTTGTTCTCTGCACCGACTCCTGTTCAAAAGAAAACAAAGTCGATTGGCATTCTTCAGGTGCTGAATTACCCGCCATTCGATGCGTGATCATGTACGACGTGGCGACGCCTAAATCGGCTGAAACCCAGCAGAGTTGGCTCTGTTTGCTTCGGGCCTGAATGGATCATCCTGCAAATCAACGACAATCGAATGTCGATAAAAGATCTGAATGTTGGATGCAAAAACTTGTGTGACGATGAACCAAGGGTTTCTTTGAATCAACTGCTCCTATTATTGGTGAAGATGCAATGCCCAAATGTGGAAACTCCCTCGGCCTCTCAGCAATTTAGGTCGATTTCTTGCGCCAGGCTAGCAATGCAACCTGACTTACTCCGTCCAAAGCAATGATACATCTGTGCCGCACAGTGCCCGGAACTGGTCTTCTGGACTAAACGTGGGCTGGTGTATCCAGAAGGACGGCAGATGATCCCGCTCCTCGGGGTTGGAGATATTTGTTTTCTTTTATACCCGTATACCGCGTATTGATCCAAGATACGGAGTACTCTGTGCCGACAGCCCTTCATGACGTCGAGATCAGCAACGAGTTATTCCCTGGTGTAGGGGAATGACTCTTTGTAATTCCGACGACGAGTCGGGGCGTGGAATGCCGCATGCGCTGAATATTTACGAATGGCTGGCTGCATTTCTCGGCTCTGATGGTGGTATGAAAAACCCGCTGCCATCAATCTTGCCCTTCTTCAGCCTCGTGGGTGTCTCCGCCTTTTACGTCTGGCTTCGCGACTGGGTGGGACATGATGCGGCCATGAGATATTTGAATATAGGAGCCCATTCTCTTGTTGATTAAGTAGACCCGAGTCACTGGTGTTCTTGTTATCTGTTATCCTTCTTTTGCACTTCTATGTAAAGACTAGTGTGCGGAAGACTACTTCTCTAAGCATTCTTCAAGCATTCTTCAGCCATGGCGCAAAGTTCGACTGAAGAGCCCGGAGGCTTTGTCCAACTACGAGTCATCGTCGTTGGCGCTGGTATCGCTGGCTTTGCAGTTGCAACAACGCTAAGAAAGGCAGGCCATAAAGTCAAGGTAGGTTACCCTGCCACTATGGGAAGACGAGTGATTCCAGAAGTTTGGTTATGGCGTTATGGTTATTCTTATCTTGATGCTGTGTCTAATCTGTATGAGATGGACGTCAGATCCTTGAAAGGTCCCGATTTACGCGCGAAGCCGGGTTTGGAATATCTATCGCACCAAATGCCTCAAAGGTTCTGAAAGTGCTAGGTATGGATACCGATTGATATATGCCCTATACTATGGAATCATGAATTTGCTAAGTCTCTTTTTTTGCAAACACTTAGAATTTGATTTCGCTCGAGCAGGAGCTGTAGACTGCAGTGCTGTAAGCCCCTCTGATGCCCAAAAGGGGCTCGAGTACCAACGTCCAGACGCTGAATGTTAGTTATAGGTATCGATTCGTGACCCGGAGACGCTGGAAATACAAAAGCAGTTTTCTGTCACCGATAGCGTTGAGGTACTGCTCCCTCCCAGTCCGATATGCTGATAATGTACATGGATGGAACTGTTTGGATGCTGATATCAGGTAGAGATGGGGCGGCCGATGGTGTCTGATGCTCAGACCGGATATTCACAATGAATTAAAACGGCTGGCATTGATGGACGATGGTGCCACACCAACCCCTGAATTGATTCTAGGCATCAAAGTCGCTGCAGTGGTTTGTATCTCCAAACGAGCAGAGTACGCAAAGTTCTCGACGGCTTAAACTGTTTTGCTGGTAGGATATCGAGCGGGGAACAGTAACTCTGGAAGATGGTACCGTTCATACAGGAGACTTGATCATTGGTGCCGACGGCGAGAGGGTATATATCTGCCTCATCCCCCTAGTTCCCGTTTCTCTACATATTGGGTTGAAAATGAAAGCTAACTGCTACAGTCCTTGGTCCAAAAAGCGGTATCGAACTCGCCCAGCAAGCTCCGTGAAAGCCCCGTCAGTATTTTCCGCTGCATAGTTCCCGTCGAAGACATGCTATCCGACCCCATCACGAGAGAGGTATATGAGTCCCGGAAGAACATGTTTTGCATGTATGTTGGGAAAGGGGGTTATACGATTCTCACATGGTTTGAGTGCCGAAACGGAAACCTACAGGATATCGAGGCTTCATATATGAACATTAATCCGGATGGTTCAAAGAAAGGTAGCTGACCCATTTACCCGTCCGCCATCTCTACTTCACATGCTGGAACTAACATATATGCATAGAATTCGATAAGGGGAAACTACAGAAAGCGCTCATTGACGAGTTTAAGGACTGTCATCCTGCCCTGATTCGCGCTTTAGAGTATGTATGCGCGGGAATCCACGATGAAGAAGCGATACACTAACTATGATACAGAAAAGTCCAGCATCCTACAAACTGGACTATAAACTTTGCTCAACCGCTCTCAAACTGGACGAAGGCAAAGGGCGTCATCTTAGGCGATGCTGCTCACTCTGTTAGTATCCCAGCTTCCCCCTAGGCGTCCTTCCTGCTCACACCTTTATGATAGATGTACCCTACAACCGGCCAAGGAGGATGTCAATCGATCGAAGACGCCGGTGCTCTAGGCGTTCTACTTGGCGATCTTACCTCTCTGTCTGAGATACCGGATCGACTGGCATTATTCGATCGACTGCGACGTACCCGCGCCTCGACAATGCAAGCTATGTCGTCCACTGTATTTGGAAGTGAACAGAACGTTCATCGTCGGATGTGGAAGTACCTGCCTAGCGGAGGGCCATTTAGGTCAACGCAGGAGTATCAGGATTATAATAATCGGTATAATGTGCTTGAAGAGAGTAAGTTGGCACTGGAGGAGATGAGGAGAACGAACGTCAGGGGAGGTAAGGCGCAGGCAAGGTTATAGGAAGAACTTTGTTCGGTAGGGAGTAATTCGATGTATGCTATACTTAGTTTGAGGTAGGTTCCATGTAATTTCAGTGGTTTTAAAGAGAAGTCATTTCAATTTCGTAACACATAAGTTGTGAAGACACGTTTAACGTCAATCTTCACAGTTCAAAAGATACCCGTCACTAGAGGCGTGGCTGTGGTTTAGTTGAAACCTCCTTCTCCGTCGCCTTCTCTATCCTCTCACCCAGCTCCCTGTTAACCCTGCGGAACATGCCATACGTAGCTTTTCTGACATGCTCATTCGCCCCCGCAAGATGACCCGCGACATTGCCAACGAAATTATCCTGCTGCCCCTTATCCTTGCCCATCACCTCCCACAATCTACCGGGCTGCACGAAATCCTCGTCGATGACAGGCAATTGCTTCGAGAGGACGGCTCCAGCCCACTTCTCGTGCTCCTGGCTGGCACGAACGGGTCGGAATTCCACTTTCCTAAAGCTAGATGGGTAGTTGGGATTTGCGCCATGGTTGCCGTCAATGGACATGTGTCCGTCTCGTTGGTAAGGGGTATATGCTTTCAAGGGACAGTTTACGGGTATCTGTGTGTAATTTGTACCTAGGCGGTGGCGATGGGTATCTGGATAAGAGAAGAGGCGGGATTGAAGAACTGGGTCAGCGGAGGGTTCGACGCCCGGTACGACGTGGGAAGGTGAGAAGGCAGCCTGTTCCATTTCGGCAAAGTAGTTCTGTGGGTTCTTGTTGAGGGTGAGCTTGCCAACGCGGCGGAGAGGGACTTCGCCGTGTGGCCAGACTTTGGTCAGGTCGAAAATGTTCCAGCGGAACTTCTCGGCGTCTGCTGGCGAGAGGACTTGAACATAGCATGTCCACGATGGGTTTTGGCCGGCTTTAATGGCGTTGAAGAGGTCTTCAGTATGCCAGTCTGGGTTCTCGGCGGACATGCGTGCTGCTTCATCGTTGGTGAAGTTTTTGATACCTTGGTCGGTCTTTAGGTGGATTTGAACGTAGTTGAAGCCTCCGTCGGGAGTGATCCACTTGTATGTATGGCCAGAGTAGCCGTTCATGTGGCGGTAGGAGTAAGGTGTTCCACGGTCCGAGAACAGGTGCATGATTTGATGCGCAGACTCTTGGTGTGTCGATAGATAATCCCAGAACATATCGGGGTCCTTGAGATTTGTTTGCGGGTTGCGTTTCTGGGTGTGAATGAAGATGGGGAATTTGGAAGGGTCACGTAGGAAGAAGATGGGTGTGTTGTTGAAGACCCAGTCTAGGTTCCCTTCTTCGGTGTAGAATTTGATAGCGAAGCCGCGAGGGTCTCGTGCACTGTCGGCAGAGCCCTTTTCACCGCCGACGGTAGAGAAGCGGGTGAGGAGCTTGGTCTTCTTGCCTACGCCTTTGAGCATGTCTATAATGGTCTGGACATCTGTTAGTATATGTGGTGCGTGAGTGCATGGGCGGGAAGTCTCACGATATCAGAGATGTCATCAGTGACCTCGAATTCGCCGTAAGCTCCAGCTCCCTTCGCATGGACAACTCGCTCGGGGATACGCTCGCGGTCGAAGTGTGCTAGTAGGTCGATGAGATGGAAGTCCTGTAGTAGAAGCGGCCCATTCTCGCCGACTCTCTGTGAAGACTCCGGGTCCATGACCTATAACCAATTAGCCACGCTCTACCATGGTTAGGAAGTTGAGTCTCTTACTGGACAGCCATTGGAGGTGGTATAAACCGGCACCTCATTGTAGCGGTATGTCTCTAAAGGACTTTAGTTAGCTTAGTAGAGCATTGGATGGCTGCCGGCGAGCTTACTAGAATTATCGTCACCTCCCATGATGAAAGATTAAGGCGCTTATTAGCTTATTATGGTGCTATATTGGGGATATTAGTTTTTATCGTGGTAGCACGACAGTAGTCGATTGACCAAAGTGAAAGAAAGAGAGGGAGGGAGGGAGAAGAGAGACCTCCATGGTGAAGAAAAGGGCCTCTTTATATAGCCGACCGGAGCTGCCCGTACTCCCAACTGGAGTGCGCGGCCGTGAAACAGCGGAGTCTGGTGCGGGGAGCAGCCTATAGTATGGAGTCTATACATAATCTGTACCTTGAATAAGTACACTTCCGCTATGATGTCACGGTCCTTTCGGTGTAGCAAGGGGTGAAGAGGTACATGGACAGTACCTGGAAAGTAGCGTCGGGGTAGGTTTAACTCGTAACCTAGTCTTCTAACAACGCGGGGAAAGCTATCCCGATATCTATATTCCTTCATGTCGCTTTAGTGGCCTCTTCTGTTGGTCCGTCGCGATATGAAGGTGCGACGACGCAGCCAAGTTCACGATGCTCACGATAATAAGAAGAAGAAGAAGAAGAAAAGAAGAAAAGTGACGTCACGGGACAATCGAGAGACCTGCTTATGTAAGACTAGAACTATTTTCTTGGCATTTCTATGTATCATGTGACTAGTCATGATAACACGCTCTGATTGGTCAAATGTAACCCTTAGTCATGATAACGTGACCTGAGCTATTACCTAATAAATCTGACATCGACTCCTTGCTTCAACTTCACTTCACGTCGTTTCTCCAATCTCTTGGACCAAAGGGACCCAAGTATGGACTGTTAACTAGGTACTATCGAGGCATAAGCTACTATTTGGCGACTTCCAAGGCTCTGGCTCAACTACGTCACCTGACACAACAAATAAAAGGCTGGCAAGTTCAAAACAATGACAAGATTTCACTATCTGTGAGGAAATAACATCTTCACTTCGCTCTGTTAGCAGGGTCCATGGTCTCATAATAAGTGAACCACATCATGAAATATGCCCTTTTCACGCCCGAAAGATCCAGCCCCGCGTTGTGGGCCTTGGTAATTTGGAACGTCCATTGAGCAAACGGCCCTACCTTTGCAAAATGCTCGTCGACTATAGAACCGATATCCCCGTCTGTCGTGCCCTCGCCCATGTTGTGTGGATCGTCCATATTGTATCTGAATTTGAATACTAGCGGAACATGCTCAAATTCAAATTGCTTGTGTTCCCTGTCTAGGATGGTCTCTGTGCCCTGATGCTTCAGCGTCACATCCAGAAAGCGGCTGGCAGTCTTCGCCCCTTCTAGGTAGAAGCGGACCTTGGTCAACCGGATGTTAACCATGGAGCCAAACGGATTCGGCCCGTGAAGCGGGACAAGTGGTACTGGAATGGTATGCAGGACGCCATCCTTTCCGCTGTCCGCAATCTGCTGAACATAGAAGTCATCGATGTCGTATCTCAGGCCGTTATATTTCTGGGGATCAGTGCTTTCTTTCAGAATAGAGGCTTTATACCTGGTGGACAGAGTTGTGAGGATTGAGTCTAACGTTGTTGGATCGAACTGCGAGAGCTTGAATCCCTCCATTTCCTTTCCGATGACGTTTTCCCTGTCCAGGCTGACAAATCGGTAAGAAAGCTGGGCTTGGTATAGCCATTCTTGCGTGGTATGGATGGCATCAGTGTACATCTTCTTCATAAAAGCCGTCATGGTTGGATGGTCTGCCCCGAGCTGGTTATATTCGTCCCGGGATATATCAGCCAGTTCCACTGCAAGAGAGTCAAGTTCCGTTTGTTCTTTGATCAGCGAAAGAACCGTTGTTGTATACCCAACCACTGCGGCATTTCTCTGCGTCACAATTGCTACGATCGCGGTTAGCTTTAGCCTTGAGGCCGGCCTCCATGTTCGACGACTCACCGATATAATCATCGAACCTCCTCCTTAAATTATCCAGCACTGACTTGCCCAGGATATTTTCGAATTGCTTCCAGAAACTCACTTCCTCCTGTGCTATCACCTGGAGCTTTGTCGCACCTGGGTCATCAAAATCGACTCCGCCGTCCTTGAGCATCCTAAAACCTTCGGCTAGGCCCTCGATCGATCCCCTCATGTCCCTAACTTCCATTATTATGAGGCTCCTGTTGATTTTTACGCCTGAATCGTTCTCTAGTTTGGTTATAGCGGAGTAAATAAGATCTGGAGCCTTTGCGGCGACCGAGGGTGCAGATTCAGGGACAAATATGACCTGTGACAGAGCAGAGATAAGGTCCTCCCAAGGCACATCAACATGGGTTATAACTTTATCAGCCACAAGATTGAAGGCATTCATCAAAGCCCTCTTTGCTGGGCCAATGGATTCAGTCGAGATATGGAGCCTTTGCACATTCTCATCCAATTCATTGTTCAACTGTTTAATTTGGTCATTAACCAGGCTCTTCCGGAACTTGTTTTGAGCCACTCTATCTTGGATTGCTTGCTTCTTTTGCCCGACATCCATCTGGCCAAGGAGAAATTTTCGATAAGTCTTTTCTACTCTTCCCAAATTCTCAAGTAAGGGGGTGATAGCATCTTCATAAAATTTGAAAGACCCTCGTGGCACCTTATCACGCGTCGTTTTTTTATCCACGACAGTATTCTCAGATAGAAGGCTCAACAAGTTTCCTTCAGCCTCCTGCCTAACCGAACGCAGGAGAGAGAATGAAATCGGCTCTTGCTGCGGATTTCCGCTGAGGATGGACAAGGATGGTTCAGCCTTGCGATAGGCTGTGGCCAGAGGTGTTTTGGAGATTTTATCTTGGTCCGCTGTCGTTCCTAGGAAAGCCAACCTACGAGCAAGGCGACTGTAGATATTCCCGGCGTGAGCTTTCTCGCTGTCGGACCCGCAATACCTGAGGAGGTTGGCCATGTCCAACAGCATCCGGCACTGTGTCGGGTGCACGAAACATACGTCGCTGTCTAGGATGTTATCAGTCTTCGCAAACAAGAAGACGGAGTGGCTCCCATCCCGGCCATTAAGTCCGTTATTTCCCCGTGCTTTGTCGCCCATGGCGCCCGTTCCGTACGGCCCCCCATCGACATTTATATGTTGTCCAAGAGTGGCGACTAGCTTTTCTGGAAGCACTGCGAGCTTTTGAAAGTGGGAGAGAAGTTCGGGCTTCATCAATTCCTTTGGAGTTTTCATCATATCGTCGACTGTACTCAGGCGCTTTGGTACTGGGCACTCGGTTTTGATATCATCCAGAGTGATCAATTCCACGACACTCTTAATAGCATCTTCGAAATCGCTAGGCCACTTCTTCTTCGCGTCCTCTAGCCCTTCCATGAGTTGAAGGCAGGTCGCCGCGGCGCGCTCAAAGATGCTGTCTACAATAATTGTGACATTCCCTCCGTTCCCGCCGTTTCCGCCATCTGGACCAGTATCTTTACCTACTAAGGGCTGGCGGTTTGCTCCCGCACCACCACAAGCTATGCGAACACCGTCAGTCACCTCCGTCACTGCTAGGGATGCGGAAATCAGAGAGTAACTCACCCTCAAAGTGTAACTTTTCGGCAGTAGAGCCCTGCATATGCTCTGCAAAAATTTGCAACGTTCCCCCCTCATACGCGTCAGGATGGTTCTCATTACCCCCTTCTCCAGAAATAATGAGCTTACACCCATTGCTGGTTTTCTCGGGCCCATAAAGCTCGTTCGTGAAGATTCCAAATCTATTCAATTGATCCCCGCTCTGGTTCTCCGTTTCCAGATTGCCGTTAAGAGAAAACTTCTCCACGTAAAAGGCCAAAGGTGTTTTGATGGTTTCAACTGTACTGGGCGGATCGTTGGACACTGATAGAAACACTTGAGGATTGTATAACGGATACTGGACGGTGTCCAGGTCTGGAAGTGGGCTAGATGGCATAGTGCAGGTGATGAAGAAGTTGCCGAACATATGACTTTCTACGGAAGTACGCGAAAGATGATACCAAGTCGTTGGGCAGGTGCTTGCCGCTCTTTATCTTCAGTAGTACTCGATGCCATACACCTATACTATACCATATAGGTGTTTATTCTCCAGTCTTCCTGCCGCCCTTTTCTGGGGGGTTAAAACAGCCCAAGTTTACGTGGCTCAAATCAGCACGAGTATGATGTGTTAAGTCAAGTTGAATGCATAGCGACTATCATAACCTATTCAATACTCCTCTCGCTTTTTTCTACGAAAACAAATTGGAAACACAACCAGCTAGTTGCGTTATATTCGCAACGTCATCTTCGAACCCACATAGTTACATTTCCCTGTGTTCAACAAACCTCTGAGGTCTCTTGAAATTGAAAACTTCTAAGTTTTGTTACGGAACCGAAATGCAACTGGAAATTGGGAATCTATGTTACT
>JANTQJ010000027.1:0-41903 GCA_032989685.1 Arthroderma sp. PD_2
GCTCTGCGATATAGAGGTTGACGAGGCCAAGTACCCCGATTCGGCACCAGCTCCAGCCCCGGCTCCAGAGGCAGAGGCAGCAGTATCAGAGAGTGTAGCGGCAGAGACATCGGCCGCGCAGGTGGCAGAGACAGCAGAGACGGTAGAGGCTCCGGCCCCGCCAAAGGGTAAATACGCTACCTTTGCGACCCCAGCTGTCCGGGGCATGCTCAAACAGCACAACATCGACATCTCGCTCATCAATGGCACCGGTGCCCACGGCCGAGTGCTCAAGGATGACGTCCAGAAGTACCTCGAAGGGGGCCAGGCCGCTGCCACCACTGCCACCACCGCTACTCCCGCCTCAATTCCCGGCCTCGACACACCACAGGTCGAAACCAACCAAGCCCTAACCCCAATCCAGTCCCAGATGTTCAAAACAATGACCAAATCCCTCACAATCCCTCACTTCCTCTACTCGGACGAACTAAACATCGCCGCCCTCTCTCGCATGCGCTCCCACCTCAACGCCTCTGCTCCCAAGGACGGATCACAGCCTAAGCTCTCCTACCTCCCATTCATCATCAAGGCAGTCTCCTTATCCTTGAACCAGTTCCCCATCCTAAACGCACGGGTAGACGCAGCTTCAAACCCGGCGAAGCCAGCGCTAGTCATGCGCGCTAACCACAACATCGGAGTAGCCATGGATACCCCCACGGGCCTACTGGTGCCCAACATCAAGAACGTCCAGGCCCGCTCTATTCTTGATATTGCCGCCGAGCTTGCCCGGTTAGGCGAGAAGGCGAGAGCCGGGAAACTAACGCCCGCAGACCTCTCAGGCGGTACCATCACGGTATCTAACATTGGAACTATCGGTGGAACCGTCGTTGCTCCAGTCCTTGTGCCCACCGAGGTAGCAATTTTGGGTATCGGCAAGTTGAGAAAGGTTCCCATCTTCGACGCCGAAGGAAAGGTTGCCGCTGGTGAGATGATGAACTTCAGCTGGAGTGCCGATCACCGAGTCATCGATGGCGCTACCATGGCTAGGATGGCGGCGTTGGTCGGCCGTATGGTCGAAGGGCCAGAGGGGATGATGCTTAACATGCGATGATTAACACTATACCACTAGATGTTGTTTTTATATAGTGTTTGGCGGAAAAGAAATTGTACATAGACTTATATCATACCCATCTACAGAAAGAGACGGGCAAACGCGAGAGATAAATAAATTAAGAATAGGAATAAAACAGTATAGCCGAACTAGTCACGTGTATATATAACAGAGTCGCCTGGACGTTTAAATGTAAATAATAACTCCCCCCAACCCATGGTCATGTTCATTTCATGTCATGTATATCATACCCATCGTCATTATTTCAACGGCCCGTGCATCCTTATCTTATCTTATCCAATTCATTACATCACAAAAAGTAAATTCGTATCTATTGCCTATAGTTAGCACAAGGACCAAGTTTAAGGGGGTAGGTAAATTATCAGAGAAGGTAAAAAAACCCACCTAGGGGATGACTACAGCTCAACTGCGGTTTCTGCGAATACTTGCCACTCAACTCCGACCGAATACTGTTCAGAAGCTGCGTATAGCTCTGCTTCGGGTTCTTGGTCAACGCTTCCTGGAACGCCCAGCTCATTGCACCCTGTGCTGAGCCGCCTTCAACTGTGTCCGCACTACCATGCCGTTAGTAGACTGGAACCATAAAGGGAAAGGAAAAGAAGGACGTACGATGTCTGCGTATCCTTTGAGCCAGATAACATGATAACGTCCGCTGGGGATGTCTTTGTTCTCAGCGTCTTTTCACGCGCTGAATCACCGATGGCGAATTTCTTGAATAGGCCGATGGTCGTGTTGGCTACGCCGCGGATGTCGCCGCTCTCATAGCTTTTGAAGGCGCTGAAGAGATCCTGTGCTGCCTCCTTGGCGAGGTTGGGTTCTTTTAGGACGCCCTATGTACAGGTTAGTTGCTGACTTAGGGTTCTATTAGAGTGTAGGAGTGTATACCTGTGTGGAGTAGGCGAAAGGTAGATCGAGGGCGGTACCGGAGTGGCAGGAGTCGAAGATGGCGGTTAGTCGGACGCCGGGTAAGAGGGGGCGGACCCTAAGGGTAAGTTGGTTAGTAGGGTATCAGCACTGTAGCAGATAGGTTGGACGAACATGATAGAATGCATCTCGTCGTCGACTAAGTGGCCGGCTTTCTGGTAGTCGACGGGATAGATCACTTCGTCGAATCCTAGAGTGGTAATCAGCAAATAAACATCCGATATTGATCCAAAACGAAACACCAACCATCATCTTCATCACCGTCCAAATCCCGAGTACGTCCTCCATGACCTAAAAGTTTATCAGTATACTTCATCCAGGAACCGGGTCGGACCGGGAAACAGGAACAGCGGGATGGTACCTGAAAAATGAAAAAAGAGCGAATCATTCGGCTTCGCGCCTGCAACTAACCACTGCATCGCACGAATCATATTAGCTTTCGTCGGATGGCTCATGGGATTGGCCTGGTCGTCTGTCAGGATCACCATGTCCTCGCGCCGATAGCCGTACGAACGATGCAGAAAGCTAGACATGCGAGCGACATCGTTGATACAGCCTTTTAGCGGCCTCCCTTGGCCGAAATAGTTGATGCCCACGAGCAAGGCGCGACGACGGCCGGAACAAGTCGAGTATTTGAAGCGGTATGAGGATGGGGCGCCGTGGCCGAAGCTCTGGCTGCCTTGTGGTGGGGGAGGGGGTGTGGGGCGGTGGTGGCCACCATTCCCGTTGCTGGGGCGGTAGGGGGAAGGTGGTGCTCGTGGAGGCTCTGATGCGTAGTGCTGCTGGGATGGAGGGCGTGGTGATGGTGGTGGTTGCTGGTGATAGCTCGGTGTGGGCGAGGGTGCGCTAGAAGCAGTTTAGCTTATGGGTTTCTTGTAAAGTGTCATGGGGCCATTTACGGGTATGGATGCTGCGGCTGCGGTGTCAGATTCTGCTGGTACGGTGGTTGCTGATACGGCGGTTGCTGGTATGGTGGTTGTTGGTACGGTGGTTGCTGGTATTGCGGCTGATATTGCGGCTGAGGCGGAGGTTGCGGCGGATAGTAACCCCCCGCGCCCCCGTTATAGGGAGTAGTGTTCTGCCAGTAGGACATGGAGGTGCTCGCTTGTCCGGTCTTGGTCTGTAGGAGCTATATCCACAGTCTCTCTAACCTGTTCAGGCGTGAGGTTCGCGATGTAAGACAAGAGTGAGTGTGGAGGGTCGCAGCAGGCTGTTTATAACGAAGAAGCGCGGTGGTCCCGTGATGCGGCCATAGGGCTGGCCGATGAGCCGCTCCTTCAGCCCTGATGTCCCGGCGTGGCCCTATTGGTGGGCGGGCGTGGAGGCGGTCCATCGGTCTGATGCTGCCAGCTTAATCCCTGTACCCATGTACTCCGTACTTCCGTCTACCTTCTTTGCACCCTTTTACCGCCCTCGACACTCCATCTTTGATCCCATCTTTGCTGGCTGCTTTTGTGTGTTTTCTTCCTTGAGGCAGGTCTCGTGACCAAGGCCAAGCATTTGCCAAGAGTACCAAGCTTGCCAAGCATCCCGTGCCGCCGGGAAGCCGAAAGTGGGGATACTGCGTCATCTTAGTCAGCAGGAGTTCGTGTCTGACTCCTTTTCCACTTCCCGTCATATAAAAATAGTTAAAAGGAAAGACGGAAGTCTAGGCCGAGGAAAATAGAGCTCCGTCTGAACCATAACTCATCTAAATAGCATCATCAACATCGTCATCACCACCATCCAACAAATGCATGCCGAAAATGCAGATATTATCCCGCTCTCGCCATCTCCCGCCAACCAACACGGCCTTCCCCGTCCACTCATACACCCCACGCTCGACCATTCCAGTCTTCTCCATCACCCGCGCGCTCGCCATATTTTCCGAATTAACAATCGCCCTGACGTATAGCTTCGAGAAGGGCATCCAAAAAGATCGCGCTCTCCGACAGCACTCAAACACCGCCTTTATCGACTCGGTTGCGTATCCCTTGCCCCATCCAGCAGGTAAGAATAAATATGCGATTTCAACTGTCAATGTCGTGGCCGCCGCAGTAACTGGTAGCGTGAGATCCTCAGGCAACGGGAGGCTACGAGCATCCAACGACCCCAGAGTGACAAGGCCGATAAATTCTGTTCGCTGTTCTGCGGGCTCGAGGACTCTGAGTACAGCATAGGCGACTTTATACGTGGTCTCTCCCTCTTTCTCCGTAGGCAGGTAGCAGTTCATGATCATCTCCGCGTCTTCGATAGATTTTGCCCGTCCACCGATGCTTTACAGAGTGAGTATCCATGAGTAAAACAGAGGAAGAGAGAGAGAGAGCACGGCTTACCTCCAGAACATCGACTTCTCATTGCTATGCAGTTCATGAAGCCACTCGAACTCTGCACTTCCTCTTTCTGCTTTGGTGACCAGGATCAGTTTCAGTCGTGGTGTAAGGATGATAGGGTCCATCAGGTCGACTACTCTTCTGGCTCGCTGTTGATTTCTCTCAGAAGTTGGAGCCCAACGTTATACTATTTATGTGCTTCAAGTGTTCATCGATGGTATATGTATATTTGAGCCCAACACAAGGGCTGTAATGATTGGCCGAGTTTCATCCCCATGATATTAGCCCCTACGCCCTTGAGTTGACCAGCAGTAATAGCCTGGTCTTCTTACGTGAGCACGCCGTTTGGACTAGCCATGAGCGTCAAGAGATCTTATGAGCGCCGGAGACCTTCGACTTTTTAGGCCAAAGTAGCTTGTTTCTTTGTACTTTGAAGAGAACTGTTCGCTTTTATCAACTTGTTAAAGATACTTACAAGTTACGTCATCAATAACTATTACGTAATTTCTATTAGTCATCATCAAACAAAGCTGTTCAAGATGGCAAAAATGAGGTCAACGAACTCACAACATCACGGCAACAGCTTTGCTCAAGTTTTCGGTCAACATGAGGGAATATACAATAGACGATGGCCTATATAACGCGCCTAAACCACCTTTTCCTTACACCCTTGGGCAGGAGTTCACTGTTCGTTCTCATGTTCCTCCTCCTCCCACGGATCTAGACTGCTTGCCAGACCGTGCAGCCCGCCGCGAGAGGGAAGAGTACAATCCTCTTGAGCGTTGCTTCATCCACCCACCAGCAGGCTCCGACGGAAATCAAGTTGTCCGTTTCAAAATATCCAAAGCTATTCTTCTTGAAGATAACCACAACGCACAGCTCGGGATAGTTGATATTTTACATGTCGCTCCATGTACAGCCGGAGGGCCACAGGAGAACACAACAATACTTGCCAAATTCTATGACCCGCTCTACTATAACCATGTACAAGATGATGTCGACCCTTTTCTTGGTGCTGAATATAATTACTCACACGAGACAGCAGCATATGCAGCCCTTTCGGAATTGCAAGGACATGCTATTCCGAAATATTACGGCTCATTCGCCCTTGAATTACCGGTTAATGGGTATAAGACCAAGCGCTTTGTGACATTGATCCTCCTCGAGCTAGTTCAGGGTGTGCCCATGCGCGAAATTGATCCTGCGGGCTTGCCTCGGGCACAGCGACAACAGATCATGAAAGGGATCATCGACGCAGATACGGCAGTTTACACTCATAGAATCCTGCATGGAGATGTCCACCCAAGAAATATCATCATCAACAATGATCCAGGGTCTACCCGTAGAGTGACGCTTATTGACTTTGACCGTGCTAAGGCATGGCCAGCGCCCTACATTCTCGCTGAATATGCAAAACTCTTTTATCTTCCGGGCCCAGCTAGCCCGCTCCTCCGTTGGCATCGACTTCAGTGGGACCAGTTCCAACGCCACTTCGATGGTTGGATTGACTGGGATTGGCAAGCTTGGCTTGAAGAAAATTATGTGGACGCTGAAGACGCCATAACAAGCGAGATGAGAGAGTTCTGGCTGCCAGACGACCCAGAAGATATTCTAAAATTGCCAGGATTGAAAATTTGGTGAGGCCTATCTGCCACGTATAGTTCCGACTTTTGGATTGGATTATCCACACGCCATACTTCTCAATGATATACTAGTCACCCGATTTTATACCCCTTCATTTATGCGGCTATCTTTGGACTCTCGTACACCTTTCATTGCTACGGGGCAGCAACCACCTTTGGTTTTGTTTTTTGCCGAGTAATTTTTGCATTTTGTTGCTGGACGAGGGGAGATCCCTGCACTATGTTTATAGTGGCCTGTCTTTTTCACATGTCCTAACAATATTTCAACATACCCTGTTGCAATAGAGAAATATACTCAGTGTCTTGCCGGGGGAACGTCTTGCACTCTTTGAAGGAATAAAGAAAATCTTATTTCTATGGGAGTAATGCATCTGAAACAATGAACGAATGAAAGAAAAATAGGAAATCCATGATTAAGGCCACCTCCCCATGCTGGCCTCACCCGCCTGCATATTTTGGAAACTCAAGGAAAGACCCCCTGTCTTGCCAGCGCGCGCATCAGAAAAGCGAGCAGGACACTTCGAAATGTTGGCCCCCCATATGGTTGAGTCGATTCTGAAAAGAGGATCGCATGCGGGAACTGAGGGTTGGCGGGGTCATTACTGACACCCGTAAAATCGAGCACCACCATCTCATTCCAATCGAACATAGCAATGTCGACAACGCCAGTCGCCTGGTGATACTTCGTGGCTTGTTGGCTGAGAGTGTATGCGTTATTGGCCAACAGGCTTAAACCAGCCCTCCGCCCAGCCTCGGCAAACTTCACAACTCGATTGCCCGCGGTGGCCCTGGCATTGTAAAATTCCTGCGAATGTATAGTTCGAGTATTTTTCATCTCGAGGATGGCAATGTGTACGGGCCCGTTGGGCCCCGAATGGGTCCAAATGATTCTATCCGAGACCCTCCCACCGTCTTCTCGCTGTTGCATAGTATCTTACCCCCCGTAACGGTGGATACCACCAAATTCACTGGATAGATCAGGTGTGCTAGCGATGCCCTAATCACGTCTTCCTCTGACTCGAGGAAGAATGTCGATTCCACCAGGGGCATCTGGGACCTGAGATACCCCCCGGTCTGGGTGTTCTCCACAAAGCTACGTACCCGACTCTGGAGGGTTTCCACCCTATCGATGAAAAGAGCACGAGGAGCCACAATAACCTGCGTGGATGGTGCGCTTGGATGAAATGTCCGGTACCCGTTAGGAACAGGCGCAAGATTTAGGCGCGGCAGGCGCTCTTTGAACGATTGATGTACAGTTATACATGGTGGAAATTGAGACATGTTGGGTCTGTAGTGCTTTTGGAATCTGTTCGAAGCTGGCTGAACAACTGGATGATCAATATTCTTTGGATAGGTCAGGTTGGATTGAATTCTTATGTGGAAGGTAGGTATCAGATAATTATGGAAGAGGAAAAGAGAACGCAACAGGTGGGCAGAGTAGGGTTTTAAATCTACTCTCATGGCCCCCTAGGTGAATGAAATAAGTATTCACTTTTTGGCCTTTGCAAACGGGTGAATTTCTTCAGTAATGCAGGATTCCTTTGCTTAGTCTAGGAATGGCGTTGATATCCTTAGTGAAGTCTTCAAGAAGCAGTGAAGTATCTCGTTGCTTAACCTAGCAAACTGGTATATTCTTTCACTGATAACGCAGTATTCCCTTGCTTAGGCTAGGAATACTCCACAGGGCGAATTCTTTAGGCATCTCTATGAAAGATAATGCAGTTTCCCGTTGCTTCGCGTAGCAAGAAGATGAATATCCGTGGCGGCCAGTCTATGGTTATTCCGAACAAGAGTCAAGTTGTGGTACGTATGCGGATGTGCGGGTATGCACCAGGTTGACTTGTAAATGGCTAGGGGCATACTCGTAACAACTCCAGCGGTTCATATCGTGGAAGTCGGTGTGGTCAGTTATCATGGCATCATTTTTGATTGAGAAATTGTTTAGATCAACTAGTTCGTTAGCTCGCCCAATTACAGAGTACTCACCGCCACTTATGAATACCATAATTAGCATGCCTCTGCTGATGTATGCTGTGGCTCCCACAGTTGGCTTCTCACATGAGGGCCGAGTGTATGTTCCTCTCGTACAGTGACCTTTTCCAAAGTGAAGTACGGAGTAAATTCGGTTGTTTGATTTCATAATTACTAGTGCGTGGGGGTGCGTTCTCAAATAAGTATGGGGAAAAAAAGGATGAAGCAAAAAGAATAAAGTAGAGCCGTCTAGAATAAGAGGACATAACAGGTTTAGGTTGTTACAAGGATATTTTTTTTTAGGAGACATATATTGGTCGAAAGAAAAGGAGAAGGACAATAAGAAGAATCCCTCGTGGACATCAGTAATTGGTGACCATCAACGGTAGGGAATTAATCCGCCTCCCAGCCGGTGCGCCGATCGCTTAAAATCTGAGATCCGAATAAGAAAACGTCAAGAAAAGAAAAGGGAAAAGAAGGAAGCGGGAAAAAGCGGGAAGATTAAAATCGATAGGTTCGGTGAGATCGCTTGCATCTCAGGTGGGAAAAAGCAAGGAAAGGAAGGGAAAAGGAAGAAATAACGGTTTTGGCTGCTGCATGGCGCCGTGTGGCGTGACGTCTAGTGGTGTTAAATGTTCTGGATAGTTCTGGTTGGGACTAGGGCGTTATTTATACTCGTCCAATTTCTGCCGGACGATTGAATTGACTCGTCTTTGCACTTCGGTAGGAGAGGCGGCGCAATCGACCGAGAGCGCATCCCATTCAGAGTCTGGCTCCTCTAGCATTTCAAACTGCGAATGGACCATGGTTGACTTCATGTAGTGGCCCTTGCGTTGTCTTACGCGCTGCAAAAGTACTTCTTCCGAAGCACGCAGGTAGATGAAGTGGATTTTCACGCTTGGATGGCCATAGGCGGCGACCCGAATAACGTCCCGGTATTTTTGTTTGAGGGCAGAACAGGTTGCAACGACCCCAGACGGACAGGACCAGGGAGAAGTAGTTGAGGTCTGGGAGGGAGTGGTCAGGGCGCCAATAGCGGCCTCGCGCAGTTGGATTAACCAGTCCCACCTGTCTGCATCAGTGAGAGGGATGCTGTTGGTCATTTTTTCCCTGTTAGACTTGGAATGGTACTATATATGCGTAGTTAGAATGGAGTTTCTAGCCTCTGATATCTAGAATATGGGGAACATACGTCGTCACCTTCTATGTACGGTAGATGAAGCTCCTTCGCCAGGCCCTGGGCTACGGTAGTCTTCCCGCAGCCCGCCGGCCCCGTGACTATCCAAATATGTTGTTGCATGGCATTAGGATTTGGGTGCGAGTTGAGCGCAGATGAGGCGACGGAGGATGATGATGGCGGCGGGACTGTTATCGAGGAATACCGGCGGGAGAGACTGTTGCGGGTGCTGTTCTGTAGAGACAGCGGCGGTCTGGTAGCTGGCATATAAGGGCCGCTGGAAGGCTGTTCCGTGGATAGCATGATGCTTAAATTTAAACCTGAGAAAGCAGCTTGCTTCCTTCGTTTGCTGCCGCTGCCGGTGAAGTTGTTATCGCTCTGGAAGCCGTTGGGGGGATGTTTGTGGCCGGACAAACAATAGATATATATGTCGTAGTACACCGTACGGATACTTTGTCAACGGATATAGGAAGGGCACTGAAACCCCGTCAAGTTGATATCTAAATCAAAACCAGGGAAAATGCAGTGGCGAAAAAGAAAGTCTTTCGAAAGCGAAGAAGAAAAATCGATTGCGGGCGAACGATAGGCTTTATTAAGCTCCGGATCTCTTCTCGAGTCATCCCACGCCCGCCCACGCCTGACGAGGCCCAACCCAACGTTATAAGACACTCCATCCAGAGCTTCTGGTCGCTGTCTTACGGCAAATCTTAATTGGCCCGCAGCCCAATCAGAAAGCATCGGTAATGATGGGTGGGCTGTGGGCGCGGTGGATGCCAGTGGGGGGAGGGAGCGCAAAAGCCGGGGATAAAGGGAGGACGAGAGAACGGGATGGGCCAAACAAGCAGAGACAGGGCTAACCCGCAGTCACGGTTCTGGGCCGGCGCTGAGCCGATCACCAGGGATGCAAGGCCGGCGCATTCATGCATTGAGCAGAGCGCATGTAGGTGAGATTGAGATGGCGTTGGCTGGAGTTGGTTGGAGTTGGTCTTTGTTGGTGACGGGAGACCAAAAGACGGAAGAACCTGATCATCATCATCATTCAAAGGGGGGCCAGTAGATGGCAATGCGAAGGAGGCCCGCGGGATGGCTGATGGAGTCGGTGCCGCGCCCGCTAGCCACAGCTACTCCGTACATACTTCCTTTCCAGCGAGCGGGCTACGGGGATGATGGAGATGGAGATAAGGGTTGGGAGAGCTGGCGGTCGTCTTGCTGGGATGACCCTGCTACCCCTGACCCCCTCGCCCAGAACGTCGAGCAGCCAGTCTGAGGCCTCGAGCGAGCTCGTCTACAGAGTCTTCACCTGGATCTGTCAAATTAGTTGGCGCAAAGTTGGAGAGACGGTGAGCGACTTGCACTATTGTTGTCACCATTTGGGAGAATCGAATAGCAGCGTTTTGCGTGGAGACTAGGTCAGAACGCCGGTCGCTGGTCTCATGCATGATGAGGTCAGTCTTGCGGCTGCATTGATGGCCAGATGTACGGAGTTTAGACGTATGTATAAACTCGCATTCTGTCCCATGCACCTGCAGCACTTCCAAACCAAGAGAAGCGCGACGCAGTGGGCACTCTTGGAAAGTGATACGAGTCTCGATCACTTCAACTATTCGACCGCCCGATGCACTGAGGACTCCACAAGCCGGATTGTAGGAAGATATGTACGTGAGAGCCTGGAGCTGTTGGAGCTGCTCTCCTCGCGAGACGCCGGCGCAAACGGAGACGCCCAGTCAGGATTTCAATCTCAGCCGCCTCAGGGCATGATTCGAACGGCGACAAGGTCCAATCTGGCAAATCGATCCTGTCCGCCACGTTGCCTTACTGCACGATTGCCACCAAAAGGAACGCCGCGACCCATATACCTTTTATTTTCCAAGGACCTGCTGCGCGGGGAGTGCTTAGCATGCTCTTCCCCCTGTTTCCTCTCCGCGGCTGTGATAACGAAATGATCCCATTGATGGAAACCGGTCGGAGATTTGCTTTTTCACGTCGATTACATGTTATATATAATAAGTATGTAACTATACATACAGGGATCTTCACTCTTGACCTTGCTGTTGACGTTGCAAGGCAGCAAGTTGCGTTCGCTCCTACGCCAACGGGGTTGCATACTGGGCTAGCTCAATGCTTGCTCTATATCCTATATAGGCCGCGTGCGTCTCGCGCAGGATGATGGGGATCGGGTCTATTATTAGCTATTTTGCTCACAATGACGGATAATAGCCCGACTCCCGAAAGGATATTAATATTATCATCTACGAAGAGACGTTAGCATGGATACCCTCATTCATACCCGACGCCAGGATTGAGGATACGATTCAAATGACATGGGAATCACTAGGAATATGCTCGCTTACTTAGATTACCTTCTCCTAGCGCCTCGTATCACTTCCATCAACAAAGCTGGCCACGACATGCTTCGTACACATAGACACCGCTACCAAAGGCCGGTTTCAAGTTCCAGCTCTTCCGATTTTCCAAGGGTGTTTACCCCCTTCACTATCAAATTCGCCCAGCCTGCTCTTCCACCACGCGTTGTATGTGACCAGAACACTTTGTACCCTGTATCTTGTGGTAGCGTATATAGATGTATAATGAGGGGGTGATGGCATCCTCCATAGTTTGTGATCGATTCCCGATCGTCCCAGGATTCTCCGGGTTGAGTTGGTGCAGAAAAGGATTCGAGAATAGGGGTAGTAGCATGAACTATCGCCTTTAAGATCGCCTCATCCTGCATCTGCTTCTGCCAAATGATCGTTTAGCGTTGGTGATTAGTAGTTTCCACTGAACTCTTCCTTGATAGAACGCCGGTGTGCTCGCATGATTGGGGGTTAACCAGTGTCGCAATACAGTTTGCCACAGTCAATTCAATGAACTCTGACTTGTGATGGACGAACTTGTTGGCCCAGCTTCCAATTGTCCATCTACCTGCCCGTCAAAAGCTGTTGTTGTTGATGGAAGTAGATAAAGTAGAAGAAGGTAAAGAATGGAGGGCGCTGCTTACATAATCACCGCATTTCATACATCAAACCTCCAGAGCCAACAAGGCCCAAGGCAACATCATGAAGCTCGAGGAAGCCAGAACAGCTCGCAAATAACCCAACTGCCCTTTGCATTGGTCGCGTACGCTCTCGATTAGTCCGTCTCCGCTGTTTTGCGACCAAGATGTCGTCGTTCTTTTTTTCCACACCCGTCGATATCGATATCGTGCTGGAGGATAGTGACGAGCGGGAAACAGTCGATATCAAGCTCGAGAAGAACCGGCGCGAGAAGGCGCCGTTGTACCTCGACGGAGAATCTGTCAAGGGCGCCGTTACAGTCAGACCGAAGGATGGCAAACGACTAGAACACACAGGCATCAAGGTGCAATTCATTGGCATGATTGGTACGTATACAGTTCCGGTCAATCCACCCCATCCATCCCAATCACGCAAGCTATACATAAAAGTATACATGCTCACTCTGCCTTGTTATGTGTGCAGAAATGTTCTATGATCGCGGCAACCACTACGAATTCCTCTCCCTGGGCCAAGAACTCGCCGCTCCTGGCGAACTCCAGCACCCGCAGACATTTCCCTTCAACTTCAAAAACGTCGAAAAACAGTACGAGTCCTATAACGGCATCAATGTCAAATTACGATACTTCGTCCGAGTAACTGTCTCCCGCCGTATCGCGGATGTGGTGCGCGAAAAGGACATATGGGTATACTCGTACCGGCTGCCGCCAGAGTCGAACAACCCAATTAAAATGGACGTGGGTATCGAGGACTGCTTGCATATCGAGTTTGAGTACTCAAAGTCAAAATATCATTTGAAAGATGTTATTGTGGGCAGAATATATTTTTTGCTCGTACGACTGAAGATTAAACATATGGAATTGTCGATTATACGACGGGAGACTACGGGATCCCCGCCAAACCAATATAACGAGAGCGAGACCTTGGTCAGATTCGAGGTACGTGAATCGCCCATTATAACTGATACGAGGTGGTACTGACTGTTGTTTGGCATAGATTATGGATGGTTCTCCGTCAAGAGGTACGTTTAAAGAATACCCCGAACTTACCCCCCTAGTCAGCTTACTGATACTTCCCAATTAGGCGAAACTATACCCATCAGATTATTCCTGGGTGGCTTTGACCTCACACCTACCTTCCGAGACGTGAATAAGAAATACTCGACGAGATACTACCTCAGCCTTGTTCTAATTGATGAAGGTAAGTCCTCCGAACTCTGCTTCATTCATCCATACTTCGAACATGCAACGTTCTCTGCCCAGGCATCCACTAATATACTTTTCTGTGATTAAAAGATGCCCGTCGATATTTCAAACAATCAGAGATTGTCTTATTCCGACAATCCCCAGAGATGGCAGCGGCCGCCCAACTTGAAAACCAACCCCACGATGGCCAGCATGCAGTACCCCCGCCGGAACGTAAGCAAGCTATACGTCATAGTGATGACGGAGAAGGAGACGCGCTGCCAAATCCACATTTCGCATCGCCTCAGTCTCAACTTGCGCCTGAACATGCACCTGGACCTGCATCTGAATCTGCGCCTACACCAGTATAACTTGACGAGAGATCCTACGGAGTTTCTCCCTTCTAGTTTCAACTTATGCAGGCACAATTAAAGTGAGGTGTTGGCGTTTGGAGTTCTAATGAGCTTGTTTATTTATCCCTTTATTTGGAAATATATAATATTTCATGTTAACTTTTGTCGTAAGGGGATTCGATAAGACATTGACTGTTCTTCAGTGCACTTTACCCCCACGTTACGTATTGTGAACCTCTATAATCTTTGGGGTCTAGGCGTAAGTGAAGCGTTACACTTATGAAGTGCTATATAGCAGGCATAGATTGGTATATGTGTACTATATGTCGATCAAGGTCGATTTAAACAAAGAACATTCTCTGTACCCAACGCCATCAGTTGGCAGAAGCCACCGTTACTCTACTTGCTTTGCTATAGACTGGGTCACTATCCCTGTACACCATCTAATATCTTTGTCAGCGCATCTAGAACTTGACGATCCTTGGTCTCCTTGCCTGCAACCGTTATTGCACGGATAACAAGCGGATACATCCACCCAAGATGTTTCTTGAACCTTGCCCCTGTTTGGCCATTCTTCTCCCCCTCTTCCCCCTCCTCTTCATCGTCTTCGTCCAGGGCTTCATTGGAACCCCCTATAGGAACGCCAGGACCAGCGGCCGGGATAGCAGAAGGTTCACTCCTCAATTCAACCAATCGGGTCAGGAGGTACATTAGCTCCTTTCGTGAAATAATGGGTTGTGGCATACGCCCCAGAAGTGGTTGGTCCGCGATATATGACTTCAAGGGTAAGGCACAGCGTAGGATAAGGTACGGTGACACAGACTTTGCAAGGGAGATATACGGGGCCACAAGTTTTGGTGATGAAGCTTGGCTTCCCCCTGTATTTGGGTTGCGAACAGATGCCATGTCGAATAATGTATCGACTAATACATATGACAGCTTAATTCGAATGGTCGGCTGCGGGCCATGAGTGCGTCCTCGCCTGACTTGGTATAGATCGCGGAGCGGTTCTTTTTGTGCAGAGTCTCCTGGGAGGTCCAATCGTTGAGGTGGGTAAACATGCGAAGAATCGAATAGCACAAATGCAAAATCGCGCCGTACCTTCTGAGAGACAAAAGCCGACCCGAGTGCCGGGATTATCATACCACGTAGCCGTTCAAACGCCGCGATGTCGAATTGTTCATCGGATAACACGGCGGATGGTGTTAAATTTAGGTTAGTGTACTCTCCACACGATACTACCCCTTTCACAACATCAACTACGGATTTCCAGAATCGTTCTGTAACCGCACGCTCACATGTCTGATACTGGCCCTCAACGTATGGGATGGCAACCTGTACGAGGTCCAGAGAAGCCGTGGTTGCCGTTTGCCATAGAGTTGGGCTACCGTCCTTCCCTAGCCAATTGTATTTGCTAAGAATTGGAGACGTCAATCTTTCGAGGGCACTGCTCAAGGTTCCATCCGACAAAATGTTAGTTTTCATTCCATGTTCCGTAATATACCAACTTAGAAGTCGCATTGCGGCTTTGGAGAGTGCAACAAAGCTTGGTTTAGCCCGGTCAGCCTGTGGTGTCCAATCTATCAAAGGCAATTGAAAAAATGTGGAAATAGTATCCATAATTGCTGGTTGCGAAAGTGGCTTATCCGTGCAGAGAATTTTTAGACACTCAACGATTTTAGCCTGTAACTCTGAGAGAGTCTCAGTATCTGGAGAGTACTTTGAATGAACCGATTGTTTTATTGCCATCTGGGCGTTTTGCAGTGCTTCAAGTACTTGTCTTTCCCCCAAGTGGCTTCTAAGGAGTCTGTAGAGCTGCTCGTATGCTCGGAAGTATGCTAGTAACCCTTTCTGGTTTGAATTTTCATAGTCTTGCTTCCCCTGTTCGGGGATAGGGTTGCCACTGACCCAAACTGCCCAAGCCTGTTGAACCAGGTTCGTCCCAATATCCTCAGGTGCCCGTAAGCAAGATAATATTTGAGAAAAGCTAGAAAAGATGGCTTCCTTTAGCTCCAACGAGTTTAACTTAATAAGTGGCTCATAGAACCCGAGCAATCGTGTCCAAGATCGATGAAAATGTTCGTACTGAACGATCGTAACAAAGTATGTGGCAATGAGGTTTGATAATCCTTTGCTCAGTAGCACCGCCGTGTCCACCCATGGCTTTTGGTCTTCTGGGTTCGCGTTCGGAGATTCCATGACCCGAATAGTTTTGACTTGCACCGCCTCTGCCATCACAAAAAGGACCTTGTTCAAGCATAGATGCCATATTCCTGGTGGTAGTTGCTCGCTCGAATGATCTAGTATTCGAAGCATTGTCTGAATTGCACTGTTACGGACTTCAGTACGACTATCAACGGTAAGGTCAACGATCTTCAAGAGTAAAAGTAACCATAATGCACTGGTCGACGAAGAGTTGTCAGGGTTTTTGGCAATCTCCACAATGGATTCTTCGGCTGTTGAAACAGTGATTTCGTCTTCACAGGAGAACTGATCGATTTGGACCCTAAGGAAATCTGAGATGTTCCAAAATGACGTGGTAGCTGTCAGTGAAATGTTGAAATCTTCCTTTTGAGATGCGAAGCTATAGAAACATTCGACAAGCTCGAGCAGGCAAGGGGCAGGAAGTAACGACAAAAAGTCTGAGGCCACAAGTTGTAGTGAGTCAAATGCCGTCCTTAAGAGCTTTTGAGATTTCACAATAATCTTCCGCGAGTCATCGGAAGCTAGTGAAATTGATCGCTGCGCTTCTTCATCTTGCTCTGCTAGAGCTGGCGCATGTTTATCAAAGACGCTCGATATCAATTCGAAAACTAAGTTCCAGCCTGCAACTACTGATTGGCCAGAGCCTTCCAGAATAGATTTCAAAGTCTCAAGTGCGAGTTCATGGACTTCTAGATCTGCTGCGCGAGATGAGGAACTAGGGCGTCTACCCTGCTGGGACATCGACGATTGGGATTTTAAAGCCAGTAGTCCCCGTAGCTGCACGTCGTTCCTTGATTCCTCCTCGGTAGACTCTGTCGATTTAATGGTTTTCGAGATAACTGTATTTAGCACATCGCTGGCCTTGAGGCGTAGTGCAGAGCTAATCTGGTTGTTTTGAATCATCTTGACTAGGCTGTTCACCAAGATGTCCCAGATACCTTCGTCTTGCGAGAGGGAAAGTCGCTCGATATTTGCTTTGGCTACACCATGTGCCTTCTCAAGAACAAATTTCAATTCATCCTCCCGTACCCTGTTGCGGCCCAAGGCAATCGACACGCTACGTTTGTTCTGGTGCATCCGACCTCCTTGTTGTCCTTGTGTGAGTAGAGGTGACGGCGGTTGTTTTTGTGACGATGGAGAAACGGTATCTTTGGTAAAGCTCTCTGGTAGACTTAAGAGAGTCATGAGAAAGGTTTTGAAGGCAGTGTTTGGGTAATCGCCGGTACTTTCACACAGTTTACTGGTGACGGCCTGAACGGCCATAATTTCAGGTCCAAGATTGGATTTCGGTACGTCAGAGGCTATACTTCCAGCCTCTGCATTTTGATCTGCTGGCATCGAAATGAACGTGGAGCTTGTAACGTTGATGACTAACTCGGCATTTTGAAGGGTTTCAAGGACAATTGACCAAGCGTCGCGATCCAAAGTCGGCCCAAGAGCGATACCCAGGTTTAGGAGTGCCCGTAAACAAAGTAAGTTTCTTGTGTTCAGCATACTGATAGGGGTGTCAATAGGTGAGTTGGCAGCCTCAGCAACGCTTGTTGACCCCTGGGACGCATGATCAGTACCCGTGGAATGATACGGGCTTCCGTCGGGCGCAGTAGAAGTACTAGTATTGGAACCTAGAAAGTCGGTAGGGACGGCAGCCTTCCCAAGGGTAGTGAGAAAGGCGTCTCGTGGAGTAGATAATCTTAAAAGACCGGCGACATGAGCCAGCTTTTGAAATGCCCGCACCAATGCATGATAAAACTCTCCATCCAACGCAGCGTACAAGAAGGTTGACGAAGTAGCCAGTATAGCTGGCCAGCACACCTCGATTATGCCAGCAGTAGCTTGAATATTGGCAAATTGCGGGTGAGAATTCAGATGTAGGGGGTTCGATGGAACCGACGACCTCCCTGTTGATTCTTTGCGGTCTGTGTCTTGCTGAGTTGATTCGCCGTCTTTATCTGGAGCTGAGGTGTTGCGTTTCCGTTTACTTTTAGATTCAGCAACAGCTAATGGAATGATGAATTTGGCCATGCTTTCCGAAAACGCCGCGATACAATTAAGTACCAGACTGTAGATGTATGTTTCCGGTGGCGTGGGCGAATCTACTTTATCAAGTGTCTCAATGTAGGGTACTCGCAGTAGACTCCACTGTGTGCTAATGCCGCACATTTCAGGCCGGTTTGACGGACTCCCAATAATACCACTCACTCCAACGGACTCAAGGGCAACTTGGTCCTCCATCGTGTCTTTGCTAGTTTGAGGTGCTGTAGGTACGGTGGACTGATGACTCAGACCGATCAAAGAAGACTTCTCTGAAGAAAGCCTAACTAAACATGACATATGATCCCGCAGGACAGCTTTGCGGCCCTCCTCTTTGTCAAATAGAGTATACAAAAGTCGGATGATACCCGGTTCAGTATACAGGGACCTGAAAATCTCCATGCAAAGCACCCGTTTCCAAGGCAAAGAAGTTTCGGTATCAATTAAATGGATCAGGAGCGATAGAGTCACCTCGCACTCAAGAGTCAATAATGATAGATGGGCTTTGAGAATGTGCAGCAGTATCCTCGCGATACGAACAGTCAATGAAAAAGAATGCCGTTCGGACAGATATCTGACTATCAAGGGCATCAATCTGTGTCGGAGAACCTGTGTATGCTCGGGGTGTTGAGCAAAAACTTCCACATTATTCACCAGAATGCTCTCAATCAACTCTAATATGAATATTTTGGAGAGCGACTTGATGCTTAGGTATGTTAGCTGTTCGCCTTCGAGTAGACGACACAAATCATCAAGTATCTAGATATATGTATTTATTAGCGCGCTATGTGACTCAACATCAATAGTATATGAGTTTCATTACCCTGAAAGCATCGTAACTAAATCTAGAAACATGAAGCTTCTGGCCCTCTAGTGTGATGGTAGTGAACGTAATATCGTCGTCATTCTTATCTAAAGAGGTTTGGGTTATTTTCTTCGTAACAAATATTACTATCAAACGTAAGAGATGGACGAAAACGAACCGTGTTCTTGAGAGACTTTCTCAAAAACAGCGACCACGAGCTGTTGAAGAGTAGCAGCCGCGGTGTTCGATACCGCGGTGGTCTTACTATTCTGTAGCGTAGCACATATTTCTAACGTGTTGGCGAGAAGGACACCGGTCAAGTCATTCGCATAAAATCGAAATAGTGACGGCAGCGTCTGTAAAACTTTGAGCTGTATCTCAAGGCCTGGTATATAATGTAAGCCAAGACTCAGTCACAGATAGCGACAGGTAGTAGACAGCTAGCCAAATGAGCACGAACTTAGATTTGCGATTTCATGCAGCCCTTGGAGCACATCTTTCAAACGTTCATGAGGTAATGCACCAATGGTCACCAGCCTCTGGAGATTCGCTACTCCGATAGCAGCAAGGCGTGTATGCCGGGAGTGACATGCTAGAACGAATGGCCTGACAAACTGGGGCTTTTTCGCCAAGTCTCTTGGTAGGTCAGCATGGGAACTGGTAGCTGATGACATCGAATCGAAGCAGACAAACCTGCTGCTAGCTGTGATTCCGATGTTGATGGTAAAGCTTTAAGCTCCGAAAGCGACTGCTCGGCTGCCTGTTTGTATACGTCAACCCAAGAACTACATAATCTCTAAGAATGAAAAGAAATGAATGTGATGTTGAACAAACATTTTTTAGATCGGAATGTTTCCTTTTAGACTCCTGTATCAGGTTTGACAGGTCCGCCTGCAAAGTGTTGGTCGTCATGTCAGATACGAAATTTGGGCATAATGTACGTGGCGTTTCTATCCAAGGGCTGTGTATGGTAAGAACGCTGATCAGGTAAAGAATTTGGTATAGGCCTAGTCCATTTCTTTCCAGCAAGATTGCTCCCTAGAGCTATAGCACGCTGGAACAAGTAAAACGAATTGCCAGATGGAATGTTGTTGAATATGTTAGTTGGTTGTTTGGAGTTCGCCGTTAGAACACTTTCGAGGATCTTCGAATAGCTCGACGATCTGGTCAGGTGATAACTAGAGATTAGTCATCCTGCAACATCTCCAGAAACTCGCCTGAAGAACTACTTGAAGAGAAGCAATCCTGGTTTAAAGAAGGGCGAGTCAAGAGAAGGATAGACGACCAAGATCAGGCTGACTGGCGAAGTTTCTTTTTGCGATTTTTACTAGGAGTCCGCGCAAAAGCCATAATTAAACCCCCCATCTTTATTTGACATTACACTTCCCTTTGCGAACATGACAGCCAAAGTCCCTAGAAACTTCCGCCTTCTGGAGGAGCTGGAGAAAGGAGAGAAGGGAATGGGCCCTGGTATGCACCTCAAAACTGCCTACAGTGCTTAGTAGGGACATCTCACTAACGCCAGCTGTCAAAACTAGAGGCCTGTTCGTACGGTTTGGCCGATGGAGATGATCTGATGATGACGAACTGGAATGGCACAATCCTAGGCCCACCACACGTCCGTACTGCACATATTGAACTATACCAAGCCAGCTGCCGTGGTAGAACTGATTTTTTCTAATTTTCTGCCCGTCGAGGTAAACAGAGCGTACATGAGAACCGAATTTACAGCGTTAACATCCACTGTGGTGACCAGTACCCAGATATGCCCCCAACGATCCAGTTTGTCTCTAGGGTGAACATACCTTGCGTCGACGCAAAGACCGGCAAGGTATGAATATGAAGGCACACTGGCTTAGCAACCCTTTCTCTCTAACCGGCGTCCTCTCATATATCTATATAGGTCGACCCTTCTAAGCTTCCATGCCTCGCTCAGTGGAAACGGGAAAACACCATGGAAACAGTGCTCCTTGAACTCAGGAGGTAGGACATATATATATATATATACAGGTTGAATAAACCGTTGCTATGGCTAACTGAGTTCTTTACCATAATCAGGTACATGGCGCTGCCGCAACACAAGAAACTGCCTCAACCTCAAGAAGGGACAAATTTTTAAAATTTCCCCCGCGTTTTGGAGAGGCACCTGATGATGGGTCGACTAGGACGCATGTTCGTGACTACGAAGTCTTGCATTCTATATTTGCATATATATTTTAAGCGGGTTTTTAGCGGAATGGGATTTCAGCTAGGAGAATAACAACTTCAATTATCATCTCAGCTTTTTTTTCCATGAAATGGCCTTTTTTTATTAGAGGGGAGGAAGAAGACGCACGATAAGAGAGATAAGGGATTGGAGGCACGTGACCCCAATCTTTCAAAGTTGAACATCCTGGAATCTTCAAACATCCCCAATTCTGTATTTTGAAGCTGCCTGTTGCCGGCATATGCACAGTGTAGCAGTCGATAGCTACTCGAAGGGTGGCCAGTGATTACCGTTCCAATGCCCAGATGCCCCGATTTTTACACCCTACACAGTCGGGCGTTCACCGTTTAGCGTGTAAGTTCTGGCGCCTTTTCAAACGGGGGAAGCTCTCACTAATAAATACCTCTTTTACAGGCCTTTCCCTTTACCATGCCTTACTCTCGCAATGCTCTAAGGCATGGCTCACACGCTCCAAGGCATCCGATATCCGAGATATAATACAGGCTAGGTTTCGTCTAGATAAACCAGTGGAAAGCCCCAGTCGAATTGAGAAATCCTTGAGAGCTGGTTATGAGGTACCTTCGAGTTTCCCCCCGGTCAATCCTACATCATTCACACTGTTGCTTACTATTGACTACTTCCAAGGCTCTCGCTTTGTTGAAATCATGCGCTGAAGGAAATGCTACAAGCATCGAACGAGCCGATTCCCTCGTCGCCGGAGCTCTACCCTTTATCGAGAAATACAAGGAGAAATGCGCTCGACTCGCCCGTCGCCGTCAAGAAATGGAGTTGGAAGAAGCTAAGAGGAAGAAAGAAAACCGTACCTTTAGCGCCCAAGCAGTGCTAGAGTCAGTTCTACGACGACCTTATCCCAAGGTATCCGGTGTTCGCCAAGTCCCCCGATTCGTAGCTGCTCGCGATGTGCCATTTCTCAGAATCAAAAAGCCCCAACCGGAGCGTCTGAGTTTAGCTATAAGAATCAAGCTGGATGCTCGATGGAAAAACATGTTGCGCAAAAAAAGACTAGAGACAGAAGGCTATTTCGCGCGGGATGAGGATGCATGGGATCGTCTTACTTTAGGAAAAGAGCCTTTCAGCTGGGAGAAGGTGGTCAATGAGAATATCGCACTTGCTGCGAAAGCGATTCAGGAATCGGATGCTCAACATCTTGAGTTGGCGCACAAGATGTGGAATGTTGTACTGGCGGAAGAAGCTTTAGCGAAGAAAGAAGCGGAGGAGAGAGAGAGGCAGAGCCAAATTGTGGAACCCGAACCGCATCTTGAAAAGACGGAGAAAGAGCCTTAGTCATGGCTTAACGGACAGTGCTGAAGCAGTTCGATCATAATTGTTCAAAGTGTCAGGTTTTGATCGCTGTTCTCTTACCGGCTCTGATGTTCAGGTTCTCGCTGGGCGCTTTGAGAAGTACAAGAAAAAAAGGAACAATCACTCATACCCCATATCACCCCGATTGAAGATATGTTTGATCAGTGATACGCCCATTTAAGTTGGCTTTAGAGCCTCTCTGCCATCTGAAAGCCTATCCCAACGACCACGTCCACGTTCAGAACAAATGAACTGCCGTTTCTATAGTGTTAGATTCCAAAGACGGATTCGAGCTTTAATTACAGGTTGGTGTTCTGTGGTCGATCCATCCAAGCTGGAACATGTAACATACGTCATATTTAGAAGATCTATAAAAAGCGCCAGGCTGCAACGCAATTTGAATACCCCTTGATTCAATGCTATTACTAGAGCAATTTTGTCTCTTCCTCTGTTCAAGGAGCCACTTCATGCCCCATGACCCTGACCCAAAAAATCATTTGAGGTACTGTACATAGTCCCTGCCCCTACACGACTGCTGTATAGGGCATCACCTATTTAGCAGCCTCCGCCTCCGCCTTCTTTGCAAGCAAGGGCTCCAGCTTCGGCGACTGATCAATCCACGCCTTGGTGTTTGGCCTCGCCATGCAGCGCTCCCACCACGCCTTCAACGAAGGCCTGGAAGTGATCAGCTCCTCAAACCCACGATCAAACAACCTCGCCAAGAAGGGAAGATAGTAAACGTCTGCAAGCGTGTACTCTTCTCCAGCCATGAACTTCTTACCCGAAGCCTTGAACTTGGCCTCGACGATATCAAAGTACTCTTCCAACTTCTGCTTCGCGGTGGCCACTGCTTCCGGGTCCGTCTTCATGTCAATCACAGGCTTGATGAACGTTTCCCAGATTACGCTAGAGACTGGGCCCTCGAAATATGCTACTTCACAGCCTAGTTCTTGTTCGAAAAGGGCGATGGAGGCGGCGGAGGCGGTGGCTGGGTTGGGGACAAGGGGGAGGTTGAGTTTTGTGCAGAGGAAGCGGGCGATGCCGCGGGATTCGTGCATCGTGATGCCGTCGCTGGTTACGAGGGTGGGCACTTTGCCGAAGGGGTTGCGGGCAAGGTATTCAGGTGCCTGTATACGGCCGAGTCAGTTTGTTGGGTGTCTATGGTGTGAGGCCCGGGGGAGGGTGGGTTTAGGTAGACCTTGTGCTCCTTCTTGCTCATGTCAACGTTGACATATTCAAAGTCAGTGAAACCAGCATCTGCCAGGGCGAGCAAGACGCGGTCTGGCGCCGTAGCGACTGGGGTAGCGTAGAGGGTGAATTGAGGCATGCTGTCGAGGAATCGGGTCTGTCGGTGGCTGGGTTGTGGTTGTGGTTGTAGGAAGTTGTAGAGAAGATGTAGACGGCAAAAAGGCGGGTATTTATATAGATCTATACAGAACCTCCTCCACCCCGCAGGAGCTAAGATTACACGACGACGGCCGGTCGGCATATCAATTCCACCGACCAGCCCGTATAGACGGACGAAACATGCAGGGCGTGCGTTTAAGTAACTTAACTGCTTGATTTATAAGATAAGTGGCCTTACTACACGGGTGCCCCTGTTTGCTAAGATATCGACCGAAGATTACCCGTCTTTACCATGTTGGATCTTCCCAGTAGTCATAGGATTAGTCACTATGTCTTGTATGGGTAATCCCACGATAAAGTACGATGTCCTTCTCCCTCCAAAGAGTCTACATTCCCTCCTTCAAGATACCTTTGGGTATAGGGTAGTTAGGGGTTAGGATTAGTTAAGGCCTAAAGAGCGAGCTTGGAGAGGAGGAGCTTAGGGGCTAACGAGTAGGCCTTGGGGTGAGCTTAGGGGGGAAAGAGGCCTAAGAAGGACCGGACTTAGGGGCAACCTTAGGGGCGGCCTTAGGGGGGGAGGCCTAAGAGGCATCCCTTAGGCAGGTTTTCTTTATTTTGGATGTTTAGTATAAAACTAGGTGTATGATTCAAACCTATAAAGATAATAGAAGGGCATCTCAGCAAATATTTGAGCAACAGGGGGCCATCCAAGTAGTTAGGCCCCTAGTTATATAGATAATAAAGTAATAACTTCTGAAAGATACTGGACGTTAAGACAGCAAAGGAACAGTAGTACTTTACCTCTATCCTCGACTTCATTCCCCCGAAGAAAGAAGAAACACTTCTTAACAGCTGATAAGTTGGGATTGAAAAGAGCAACGCTTTGAAATCGTCATATCTCATCTAGGTAGCTGCATTCATGTAACATAGTTACTATAGTTGAGTAAACTGCTGATTTATAATGAAGCCGTCCTATCTAGCAAAAATACTGGCATCTTCAAACTCCCTGCCAGCCAGAGAGCGAACACCGTGAAGAAGACGGTTCCCACCAGCTCCAGTATTCTACGATGCTTGCACAAGGCGATGGACATGGTGATAGCAGCCTTGGACTTCCCTCGCGCTTCTAGGGCGGTTCGCATACCAGGTAGACCATCGAGCGACTCTGCGTTCCACTCACGCTGATACTTGAACAACTCATTCTTAACGGACTTCTTCTCTCCCCATTCTGATATGGTCTCGCGGTCCTGTAGATAGGGCTTCACCTCTCCCGTTGCTGCGTCCGTATGGAGAGCGAGACGGGGCACTCCGTAGCCGCAAGACGTCTGCACCTAGAGGAATATAAGCACAGTAATTATGAGAGTGGTATAGAGTAGGAACGTACAAGGAAGATGTCCAGCGTAATCACCGCCCTGACACCGACGATATAGCCCTCCGCGAGTCCCATGTCGCTCAACCAGGGCCTGAACGCAGGATCGTTATATTCCACGACGTTTCCAGTGCAGAAGAGCCGAAGAATGCGCGGCGCAGGGCCAAAGGAGCAGAACATGATCGTGATGCGCCCATTCTCGCGCAGATGGCTGATGGTCTCGTTGCCAGAGCCTGTAGCATCGAGATAGGCTGCTTTATTGGGAGTGAGGATGGCGAGAGAAGAGGCGGGCAGTCCCTTGGGCGAGATGTTGACGTGTTTCCCGCGACTTGGGGCAGAGGCCACGAAGTAGACGGGCTGCTTGAGGATCCATTCCTGGTGGTCGGGCGAGATGGAGGGATAGTACTGCACCATCGTGATATCTACAGCTGTCTCGCTGTCTACCCAGTTCTCTCTCTCTCTCTCTGCCTATCTCTTGATATTTATAATATAATTAATACGACATAGCCGAGGTGGGGTGTTTTAGGGCGTTGAAGTTTCTCTTGGCCGAGATGTCCGGATCTATTCGAATATCTACACATTCACTCCGTACGTGCAATATCTATAATGATGGTGATGTGGTCACACTCAACAGGGATGTAGGGGCTGAGGACTGATACTTGCACCTCCAGCATCGGAATTCTCCCCCGCCGTGGTTCTCTTCCTCTGCTTCTTCTTTTTCTTCTTCTTGGAGTATACATAGCTTAATCACTTTATAGATCGTAGATAGGACAGTACTGGTGAAGGTTCCCCGGCCTACAGCTTTGCGCAAGTATAGAACTCGCAGGAGAAAATGTAACATATCCTCTCATTCAATAAAGGCGACTACGCTGTCAGCCCAACCTTCTCCAGCTTTTCGGGTATCGAATTTTCCATATCATCTTCATAATCTCCCTTTCCAGCCAGCCCCTTCTCCCACAACTGTCTCCCCGTAAGCTTCTTCGGCTCCTTGTTCGAGCCTTTCTTCTTCTTCTCTTCTGCTTCCTTTTCTTCCTGCCGCCTATCCTCTATCTCCTTCATCTCGGCACGGAATTTCTCCCTCCACTCCAGGAAGCTCTGGCGAGTTACTCTTGTGCCCTGGAACTTTTTGTTTTCCTCCTCATCAGCCTTTGCTGCTTCAATGTCCTTCAAGGCCTGAATAGCTGCCTGGCGTTCTGATATGAGAAGCTCTGCTCCTTCTTTTAACGAGTCGACTAGTGAGAATATCATGGCAATTCCTAGGTTCTCCTCTATTGTCGACTCTAGTGATTCCAGTAGCCGTTCTCGGTCTTCTCGGATATCGAAGTTGGGGTGTTTGGGTGCATTGGGAGGGGCGGATAGCTCGAGACGGGGCGCTACATCTGGATAGTCTTCTGGGTAGGTGACTTGTAGCACGAGAGTCGGAGGCTCGATTTCCTCGTCATCGTGAGAGGTAACATCGAGAACTATAGATATACGGTATGAGTTCTCAGAAACGTCTAAAAATGTTTTGTCAGTGGTAGGTCCTTTAATATTTTGTGCCTCTAGGCTAACTATTAATATACCTGTCAACTCGTCCGGGAAGATGGACTGTAAGGTCTCCTTCTCTTCCGCCTGTTCTTCGCGACCCATCTTACATATGGGCAGGCGAAGGCCTGTAAGTATACCTAAGTAATAATGGCTTCAAAGTAGTTATTATTATGTTTTGTATTGTCGTCTTCTTCTTCTTCTTCTTCCTCCCGCTATCACTTATCGCGGTGCAAACAGAACAAACATGCGGCTTGGTTAATAATTTTTTGCAAGTAAAAGAAGAAATTCAAGAAATAGAACAATCTCGCTTTGCAAAGCTGATTGCAATTCTGCATACCAGTGATCTTTTTAAGAAGGAGATACCTATCATATTTCACCGGTTGAACACGCCCAACACCTCCCTACGCGCACAAACCGGCATTGACCTGATGGCCAAAACCAGACCCTCGAAGAAACAATCGAGCAAGAAGTCCAAGTCGGTTCTCCACGGCACCCGAGGCATGTCGTCGAGGCCGAAGGAAGATCCCCAAGCTCTGTTCGAACAAGCCACAGTTCTACTTCAAACTGGACAGCCGGACGAAGCATTGCCGCTCGTTGAGCGAGCACTAAACAATACCCCCTCGGACTCGCCAAAATATCTAATTGGATTGAATTTGGTCGGAGAGATATACGTTGAATTGGGCGAGATCGATGCAGCCCGAGAGAAATTTTTACGGGCTGTTGAGCTGGACCCGGAGGGCGAGATAGATGAGACGATTGATGGGGGTGCAGAGAAGTTCCTATGGCTTGCTCAATTGAGCGAAGAAGGAGGGAAGGACAGTGTACGGTGGTTTGAGAGAGGTGTTGGCGCGCTGAAGAGGAATTTGCAGACGCTAGAAGGAAAAGGCGGTGATACTGCGGAAGAGCTGCGGGAGGGGTTTAAGAAGAGACTTGCACATGCACTCTGCGGCGTGGTAGAGATATACATGACAGATCTATCGTGAGTCCTCCTTTTTTTTAATCTACAAGAAAGGAACTATACTGACTGATTCATTAGATGGGAAGAAGATGCAGAAAGCCGGTGTGAGACACTAATCACAGAGGCACTTTTAGTCGCCCCTGACTCTTCAGAATGTCTGCAGACTCTCGCGTCCGTCAGAATATCACAACTACGACTAGATGACGCCAAAGCAGCGCTATCGCGAAGTATAGACATATGGAAAGACGAGCCACCAGAAAGCACCCTGATACCAGACTTCCCATCCCGCGTCAGCCTTGCCCGACTACTGATGGAGGTCGAGATGGAGAACGAGGCACTGCAAGTACTTGAAAGGATGGTGTTTGAAGACGACCAGAGCATCGAGACATGGTACCTGGGCGGGTGGTGCCTTTACCTTATAGGCAAAAAGGATCAAAGTCAGATCCAGGGAGAGGCCGATGGAGAGACAAGCGCGACACTCTTTACCAGCCGGAAATGGCTAAAACATGCCTTGAAGCTATGCGAGATTGTTGGATACGAGGACGAGAAGCTAAAGGAGCACGCTCTCGAGCTTGTGCAGGAACTCGAGCAGGCTCTTGGGGTTTCTGGCGACGACGAGGAGGGTGAAGACGATGTCTGGGAGGATGAGACGGACGATGACGAAGATGAAGATAATGATGATCATGACATGGCAGACTCCTAGACCTTAGATGCCTTAAATATACCCCTTTCATATCACAAATACATACTAGCTCAGTCCTGGTCCTGGTCAATAGATACCTTTGGATAGCAGCTCTCCCTCTCTCCCTCTCTCTAGATAAGTATGAGATTAATAGTAGAATAGAATAGCAGGCTACTAGCAAGTACTTGTGCTTCACGCCTGTAACCCCTTTTTACTAAACCCAACTCCCTCGTATCGATACCGGATAATCTAGTCTCCGGCGGCTTCATCGACCAGCGCATCTCCAGCGCGATCAAACCAACAAGCAAGTGAATGGTCTGCACGCCATTGAGCCGTGGCTCGTCTTAACCAGTAAACATGGACGTCATGGCGACGCCGGCAGGCGAGGAAACGGCCCCAAGCGCTCCCGTGGCTGAGGTTATCGATATTGCCGGCGAGGTGATCGTGGGCGTCGAGGCCGAACATACTGCCGAGCTCGAAGACGCGCATCTTTCAGATGAGCGCGACGAAGAAGAGTCTGGAGATGAATGGGAGACTACTTCTCTCTACGAGGACGCGCTGCAGTTTATTGGTGACGAACAGCTGCGTGACGGGGGTAAGCTTGTTCTCTCTCTCTTCTATATCTCCGGACATCCTTGCTGACGGTTAAACCCAAGTCCCGGGAGCATGTACGATTCAAGAAGCGCTGGTCTATCGCAGACGGCTTCATGCTATAGGGCAGGCTGCGTTTGCTGCAGAGACGCTTGGACGGGGTACCGTCAGCGCGAAGAAGCTGTGTACTGCCTTTGGAATCATGCCGCCGGCGTTCCTTGAAGGGGCTCCAGATAAGGCATATCATCCACTCTTGTTCCTGGGCATGTCTCGAGAGAGCTCAAAGCGCCTGAAGCTACCAGAATACAATACTATTGATGATGTTGTTCAGCTAATGAAGAAGGCTAAGAATATTATCGTCATTACAGGCGCAGGGGTAAGCAACTATATATCTATATATCCCTCATCACCGAGAAATATATACTGATGAGCAGTTCCGTTAGATATCTACAAGCCTTGGAATCCCCGATTTTCGGTCGAAGGATATTGGACTTTACTCGAAGCTCGAGCATCTCGGCCTAAGTGACCCGCAGGAGGTCTTTGATATTGACGTCTTCCGTGAAGACCCCAGTATCTTTTACTCCATTGCAAAGGATATCCTGCCTACCGAGAAGAGATTCTCTCCCACTCATGCTTTTATACGCCTGCTACAGGATAAAGGAAAGCTACTCACAAATTTCACTCAGAACATTGATAATATAGAGGGAGCCGCTGGTATATTACCTGACAAGATGATTCAATGTCATGGCTCATTTGCTACGGCCTCTTGCATGGATTGTAAACATCAAGTGCCAGGCGATCAGATCTTCGACACTATCCGACGGGGTGAGATACCAAAGTGCGTGCCCTGTGAGGAGAAATCACGGGTTAAACCCCGGGGTTTGAAGCGTAAACGTAGCTCTAATGGCAAGATGCCTCGGTCTCGGTCTCGGTCTCGGTCTGGCTATGATGATGATTCGGACGGTGGAGGCTATACTTCCCCCACAACAGGTGTTATGAAGGTAGGTGCATTACTTTCTTTGTATCAGGCACATTCAACAATCCGTGGGCTAATCCAGTTTAGCCTGATATTACATTTTTCGGCGAGGATCTTCCTGATATATTCAAGAAGCGGCTATTAGAACATGATAGAGAGCTTGCTGATCTCGTTATCGTCATCGGAACATCCCTAAAGGTCGCACCGGTCGCCGAGGTTCCCGGCGTCCTTCCTTCTAAAGTGCCGCAAGTGTATATCTCACGCACTGTCAGTACCATCCCCCCACCTTACCCCGTCACTCTACAACTTGAGTGTTCTAATGGACTTTTCAAACAGCCTGTCTCTCATATTGAGTTTGACGTTGACATGCTGGGAGACAGCGATGTGGTCGTGTCCGAGCTCTGCCGCCGAGCAGGCTGGGATTTGCAGCACGAAATGATTCCTAGCGACCAGCAGATTCGCGTCGAACTAACCGAGGGATTCGAGTCGAGGTATACGTTTAGAGTTACTAATGCATAGAGCTAGATGGTCGTGCCTCTCTCAAGCCCGGGTTCATAACCTTCATCCTTTGCACTTTTCCTTTCTCACATGGTGTTAGGGGTGGTTCAGTTTATTCGGTTCAGGGTCAGCCAGGTTATTGATACACATTAGATTGTTTTCCACCTGTTTATGAGGGCGTCATCGTGTCTAGAGAGTTTTTGTCGGTATACATGGAGAGTTCGGTTGGCTTTACGGAGGATAACTGCTTTTTTTCACAAGGTGTTCGGCTTTACCTAATCTCATAGAATACATTGATACGCTTTGTATTTATGCAGCTTGAGCTAATCAAATAGATTGTACAGGGGCACGTTGTGATGTAGGTGGTGGGTGAATCAGCTTCATCGGGGTATCATTATTAGTGTTTTATATCTATTAATCCTATGTACTGAGTCCACAGGGGCTATCAACGCTCGGCTCCAAATCATATATATATATACCAAAGATAGTAAAACAGGATATATTAAAATCGTCATTCCGTGTGCAGCTTATCCTTTCCAACGCCTGCCGGTGCTGGTGATGGTATTTCTGTTTCGGTTTCCTTTTCATCTTCCTCATGTATGCAGTTTGCAGCAGCTTCCAGTCTCTTCTCCTCTTTCTTCTTCTTTTTCTTCTCTACTTTCTTGATTGCTTCTTGGGTTAATTGCTGCCTAAGCATTTTCTCAATCACATCTTTCTTCCTGGTCATTCGATCACCGACCATAATGACAATTCCTGAAGCAACGTTGCAAGAGATCGATAGGCATAGTATAGTTGTCGTTAGAGCAGCGGGGCGGACTCGGTAGTCGATTCCCCATGTACATGCTCCAAGCGCGATCTGGAAGAGAGAGTGGCAGTCAAGTAAGATCACCACGGCAACTAGAAGGCGGACAGGGAAGGCGTGATGAGTTGTTGTCTCATGGGGTTTATAGAATGTATGAGATTTGGAGAATTTGGTCGAATGGTGGATTAATTTCTTTTGTTGCTCGGGATTGAGGACTGAGAATTCAGCTTCTTCATCGTTGGTCATTACATCTTTAGCCGCTTTTTCGATATCGACATCCTTATCATTTGCTTCTTCTCTAATGACTTGTTCCACTGGTGCTTCTGGGAGATCGTTGGGGTTTTTGAGCTTTGGGAGGGCCTGCTTTTGACGTAGTCGCCAGGTCAGACGATGGTAGTAGGCGATGTAGACCATGTGGTATGTATCTACAGCCCGGAATGGCGCCAGCCCATCACCAACGATGGCGAAGAGCGCAACAAGCACATTGTCTATAACGTTGATGACGTATAACTGGCGGTCGCCAACGTAGATCCAACCTTTAAGCAAACCCTTTAGTGGCCGTTCAAAAAGCACGTTGAAAGAGATTATAGCAAGGCCACTTACCGATTAAAAATAATACCCATGCGAGACCAAAGAGTGTAATTAATGTTGCGTATAAAGTAACTAAGAATCCAAGTGCTGATCAAGGCACGTATGTCAGTTTTTGATGCCCCAAATACGAACAGCTGAAGGATTCACTCACGTTTCTGTACGTACTGCCAAAATCCTTTCATCCCACGCTTAAATTTCGATCTTCGAGAGTGTAGCATGTGTCTGACATGGTCGTTGATCTCCCACTTATCCGACGGATCCCAGCCATCAAGTGTGGTCCCTTCTGGCAAGACAGCAAACCGTGACTCGCTGAGGGTTGATTTTATAGTCTCCGTCCGTTTGACTGCCGATGGCTCCGTGTCTGTGGTTGGCGTTTCTTCTCCCTCCCCCGATATCGAGGACGCCACTGACTCTGTAGAATCACTTCGAGGCCGCGTGAGGTTGTATGTTGGCTGGCGGTTTACAAATCGTCCTAGATCCGGTACAAACAGGGAGTTCTGGACATTCGTGAGGGTGGTGAGAGTTGACACCTCAGGATCTAGCAGTGGCTAAGTCAGTTTTCTTGCGAGCTCGATAATAATAATAGGGCAGACACATACCGACGACATCTAGCAAATTGACAACCCGGGAATCATATTCACTGCCGCTATTGACGTTCCTCCCAAGGCGCAGAGATGACTGTGCCGATGTGCTTGCAGACCTCCATCTGCCACGACCAGTTCCAATTGGAGCGTATCTAGTTGATCCTTCTTCCGCCACAGTTGCCATGGGCGTATATTCGGCGCCGCCGTCGTGTCCGACTCCCAGCACGCCAACATTCTGAGGCCGCTGTGGCTCCGAGCTGCTCCTTCGCCTCGACGCGACCACATCATCGTCGGCACACTTGACAGGCACCGGGTTATGGCTAGCAGTCTTTGCAAGGGGCTCCCCGCCCAAAGATGTTGCAGAATGGCGTATCCGAATGCTTGGTCGGCGGAGGATTGGGGGGGCGTTTCGCGCCAGCGGCCGAGACGAACTTGGTCCCGGCGTGTCTGGCGGATCAGAGCCCGGTATGTTCTCTATAGAATCCATCTGCAGTAAGGAATGTGAAGAAGACGTCAGGCCGTGCCTGGATAGAGCGCTATCTGGTTCTGCGGTCCGTTATCCATGGGCTCAAATAGATATAAGGTGTTGCCACTCCGAAGCTTGATGCTTGTTGCAGCCCATGACGTTAGCGGCTTTGATGATTAACAAGTTGCTTCAACTGCTATTTAAATGACATCATGTCCCCTGGCCTCCTGTATATTCAACAGTTTTATCATTGATACAGCGAGGGACAATTAACAGATACAGAACAACGCAGAGAGTTGAACTAAGCAGCATGCCCAAGTGCGAAGATCCGGACTTTCTACTACGATAAATCTTTACTACAACACTGTCTCAACCTCAGCAGGAGATATTTGCCAGCGTAAATCCCAGGCCCGACGATACTACAACCCGAGAATAGTCGAATCAAGTCGCCGATAAAAGATGATTCTCTCCATTTGTTAGAAAGATATGGCGTCGATGGCTCTAGTACAGGAACTTTTCAGCCATTTCCTCCAGTCAAAATTCCACTAACTGTCTCCTTCAATTTCTGATTGCAATCTTATCTTCCTGTCTGTTTAGGTAAACCTCATCTCGACTTTTCTTTATTCCATCAACATCTCTCTTTGGTGGACGTCGGGCTAGGACTAGAGTATCGCCCGTCAGATCTCCTACCAGCGAGATGCCGCCTCCACCACAGTCGATACGGGAGTGAGGATACTGAAATTGATGTCCAGATGCATTCAGGATGTGTAGGACATGGGCGTCGATATGCTGGATGGAAATGGATTTGTCAAGGTAGTAGGGTGGTACATCAAATGTGTATCTCACCTACTTTGCCGACCGATATACCAAGTGCCGCCAAACAATCACGATTAGCTACGAAGCCCTTGATCATGGTGAAGGTCAGGGTCAAAAGGTGCGACTCAAAGCATTTTCGACTGGCTGCAGGCTTATCGGTGTGGATTGATACTGGTGATTCAGATGATGAACAATCGTCAGACAAGACTGAAAAGAGCTATTATAATGGAATCAGGTCAACATGATATTCCGTGCATATCATAGCTCAGAATAAAAGGGCATAACAAGGAAGAAACCAGTAACCAAAGAGTATCCAGTCATAACCGTTGACTTGGATAAAAGCGACCCCTGTAAGGGGCTGAGCCGTCCGCGCAATAATCACCGCCCAATTCCACCAGATCTCAGCGGGTTGGAGGATCAGATCAACAGCACGAAGAATTTATGTCAGAAGGGCACTCCATGACGTCACAGCCCTCGGCCTCGAGCCTCTCCAGCCTGCTCCAACAGCGGGGGAACTGCCAGCTGAGATTTACGAACAGACGAGCCGCATAACTAATTCGACAATCGGGGGACATCTCCCTCCATTGTTAGCTCGTTGTCCTTGCGTCTAGACTCATTCCTAATAAACACGACTACTTGAACAGTTAAGAATCACCTTGGCTGCTCACTGAACCAGCTCGGTAGACGTGGGCTCACTTGGACCGACGGACCATCTCCATCAGCAGCCAAAAAGCAGTGACAATTGGACCAAGATGTTGGTCGCCTCTAGTACGCCCAACCTCGTGGCTGCCACAGGCCTTGCCGTGGTTGCAGCATTGCTGGTGCATTTTCTAACTCGAGCAATTTCTGTTCGACGGAGGTTCTACAAAATGAAGGCCAATGGGATCGTAGGTGTGACTTTCTGCTTTGTTGTCTCGAGCCTGAATACCAAAACAAGGCAGGCTGGTTGCTGCACATTCATGCATATATCAAACTTGGGAACTGGCTAACATCTTCAACAGCCTATTATTGAGCCGTATTCACCATTCTTCGGCCATCTTCCCTTGATGAGGAGTTTAAGAAAGGGGCTACCACGCGACGCTCATGGCTCGTATACGTCGATGAAGATAATACAGAACTGGCAGATATACTTCCCTACTGCAAAGAAATGCCCACCATTGATATATATGGATGTGTGGCCCTTCATGTCTCAGCCCATCATTATGGTTATTGCACCTGAGCTCTGCTCGCAGCTTACCCAGGAAACTCCTCAACCGAGGCATCCCATGTTCAGATGGGCGCTGGCCCCAGTGTCGGATGGCATCGACTTGATATCCATGAACATGGCTGACCATAAAGTATGGCGCTCCCGACTGAACCCCGGGTTTTCATCCAGGAACGTCATGCAAAGTATGCCTGCCGTCCTGGAAGAGGTGTCCATATTCGCCCAAAAATTGAAAAACACTGCAGATTCGGGCAGCCACGAATGGGGTGACATGTTTACTCTCTACGGCGGAGCTGTTGCTCTGACATTTGATGTTATCGCAAGATTTACACTGTAGGAATCCCTCTATACCTACCATTGTTTGGATAGCGAAAGCCCGTCTGTTTCTGCTAACGAGATATGGGATAAAAGTGACCTTCGCCTCCATGAGCAAACGAGGGGGCCGGGACCACTGCTCAAGGCTCTAAGGAATTTGATTGCTTGTCTCAAGCTAAGGAATCTCAAGAACCGTTTAGAACGACTTACTCCTGGATTAAGACGTGTGGTATCGCGCAATTCTGGAATCATGAGAGATATTCTGTTGCCGCAGGTACAGTCTCGACTCAGCGAAGTCCTCGACTCGAAGAATCATAAGACCGTGATCGATCTAGCCATCAAAGACTTAAAAGAAAGCGGACAGCAACCCACCCCCGAGTTAATGAACATCATCCTCGCTAACACGAAAGTGTTCTTGCTTGCTGGTCATGATACCACTTCTCAAGCTATGTCAGTTTATGCACATATTTATCACCCTTCCCCATCTCCAAATTAAACAGCAAGCCCGCTAGAAAGACCTCCCTCCAGCCTCCATTTTCTAACTACCGCCTTAGTTGCTGGCTTTTCTACGAAATCAACAAATATCCCGACATCCTCCAAAAGCTGCGCGCCGAACACGACCAAGTGCTAGGCCCCGACCCAAAATCAGCAAACAAGGTCCTGCAACAAAATCCCCATAAGATAAATGAACTACCCTACACGACAGCAGTCATCAAGGAATCACTACGAATCCACACTTCAGCCAATACCTTCCGCGAGGGCAGCTCCAACTTCACCTTCTCGCTCGACGGCGTCCAGTATCCGACTTATGACTGCCTCATCCAAACGATGCCGACAATGACTCATATACATCCTGACCTGTGGCCTCGACCGATGGAGTTCATACCCGATCGCTTCTTGGTCCCGGACGGTCACGCTCTGTACCCCGTTAAGAATGCGTGGCGCCCGTTTGAACTGGGAAATACGAAATGCATTGGTCAGGAACTGGCGTTGTCGGAGATGAAGCTTGTGTTGGTGTTTACAGTGCGGGAGCTGGATTTCGACTTTAACTATGAGGTACCGGATGAGGTGCAAATGAGGGAGTCAACAGGTGCGGCGCCGGAGACAGTCAATGGCGAGCGTGTTTACAGATGTGGTGAGGGTATCGGTACGGTCAAAGACGATTTGCCATTAAGAGTAAGATTTAGGCGATAACTTATCTAGGGGGGGGGAAGATAGGCCGTTTAGGGGCCTGCAAATAACGGCAAGGGGAGAGGTCAAAATATCTGTGCTCTACTTGTGTCATCCTTACTCCTATACGGTAGTTTAATACGGATAGGGATACAATTCAGCAGTAGTAGCTTGTCTACAGCCAGAGATACCTCAAAGCCTAGTTATTTTGATGTAAATTAGGTACCTAACTGGCGATCCGACAATTCGATTCACAGCTGCCGGAGACCCAGTCTATCCGTGGATTTCACCATTCTATATTGAATAGACGTATCGTCATCCGAGAAGACCAAAGTACCAATATCCTTAAGAAGTTCCCCTTAACTCAATCATGTGGCAATATCCAGCGTAAGTCACCTTCTGCCATAGGCATACACGTTGCTATTATGAACTAGCCCCTACTTCAACCATTCTTTAAGATAATATACTCTTAACCAATACTCTGTTGATTTATATAAGGGCGCTCTTCTCTCTAACGCCCCTATACACGCTCCGTTTCCATGCTTCCATGTCCAAGTTCTATATTTCCATTTCTGATTAGTTTAAAGGCTCGAGAGATCGAAATTTATAGGTTATAAAATAAGATAAACCAGTGTGATTTTTGCTAAGATGAACAAAACTTATATACGATTAGCTTAGTCAGCACCGAAATCTCGAATTCGCTAAGAAAAACAACGAAAAGGCGAAAGGAAATCTTCATCTCACAGCAAAAACACTACCGAGAAAATATCTAGAGATTGGTGCTAATAGCTGGCCCTGTGCTCCAAGATGGTGGAATATCTCATCCGGTTTGCTCAGAGCCACGAATCGTTCCGCAAGGCAGAAATCGAAGCTCTAGCCAGTTTGGTGGGGGTTGATATAGAATTTCTAGTTTATCACGATAATGTATGTATTCCCCGCGTAAATTAATTAATCGGCCCCTTGATCTTGATAAACTCCTAGAATTGTTCTAATCTCGGCCTATAGAGCCCTTTTTGTGTAGTGTCACTAAGAAATGAAGATGCTGCTCGCGCACTTATGCGCCGCAGCATCCTGGCTAAGAATATATATGAGCTCTGGGGACGTGGAGATACATACGATGAGCTGAGAGCAGATGTACGGCACAGGACCGAGTCAAGATGGTCTGACTTTAAAACTGTGTCCTTTAAATTTGGCCTGGATACCTATGCGTCGACGAGAACCGCAAAGGAGAGAAATGAGATTATAGACTCCTTTGCATTCCTGGCCTTTGAGGGGCCAATAAAGATGATTGGTGCTGAGGAGAAATTCTGCATCTTCGAAGAGTTCTCTCATAAACTGGCTATTTCTGGGAACCCCAAAACCCATACCAAACCGGAGCTGAATCGTGTCTATCTTGGTAGATGGATCACAGAGGGAGGCCGGACAGAGATCAACAGATATGACTTGAAAAAGCGCAATTATATTAGCACCACGTCCATGGATGCGGAATTGAGCTTAATATCTGCCAACATGACACATGCGGCACCTGGGAAACTGTTCTATGACCCGTTCGTCGGAACAGGCAGTTTTATCGTTGCTGCTGCTCACTTTGGGGCAATCACCTGCGGCTCGGATATTGATGGACGAAGTTTTCGTGGGAAAGACGCAGCGCCAGGTGTAAAAACGGGAGTCACTGCCAACTTCAAGCAATATGGACTGCAGTCCAAGTACCTGGACACGTTTATTTCTGATTTAACCAACACGCCTCTTCGGAACACCCGCATCTTTGATGGGATAATATGTGACCCACCGTATGGTGTACGAGAAGGGCTGAGAGTCCTTGGTCACAAGGATGACAAGAGAAAGGGAGAGATTGTGATGTATAATGGGGTTCCGTCTTATAAGTAAGCTGAAGCCTCTCCGTACTTGACGACTAACGATCAAGGCTTTAGTTCTATCAACTAACCTCCGATGTCGACAGACGGGACGATTATATCCACCCCAAACGGCCTTATGGCTTTGAAGCTATGCTTGATGATATCCTTGAATTTGGTGCCAACACATTAGTTGATAATGGCAGGCTATCCCTGTGGATGCCTACCGCGACTGAAGATGAAGTCGAATTTAAGATTCCAAGCAACCCGTTCCTTGAGCATCTCGATTCCTGTGTGCAGCCGTTCAATAAATGTTGGTTTATCCTTATTCGACCGGCTTATGGGAGATGGCAGTATAGCTAACAGTTTAAATTTTAGGGTCACGGAGGCTCCTTATCTATAGGCGACTGCCTGATTCTGAAGTATCAGATACAACTCCTAGAGAGAAAAAGGAGGTTCCCAGGGGACTTAACGCCGACGACTTGAATCCATTTAGAAGAAAGGTTGGTTAAATGTGCCACATGCATGTCAATTTGCTAACGACTAATCTATCTAATAGTACTTCGAGCCACTGCCTACACAGGAACCTCCTGCAAACAAAAAATCTGACCCATAGATGCCCCGTTTGTGTATGTATGAAATATAATAGAATACGTGGGTATATGCGCTAAAGTCTACAACTTCGTTGACCGTGGTATGTGCGTATCTACTTCACAATCCTCCAGATCAACCCCTTCTTCCTCCTCAACCTTCTTAACCTCTTTAGCTAACTCGTTTCTCAACAGCGTTGCTAACTCCTCTGCTTCATCGTCCATAAGTTCATCTCTCTGCCCGCGCCCAAACATTATCCAGCCTCCCTTGGTGGGTGTAGTGGTATCTAGAGCGGGCCTGGGGATGATGTGGAAATGTACATGGGGGACAGTCTGGGAAGCTCGTACTCCTGATCATAATGTTAGACAAGTTTTATGTGTCATAAAGAAGCCAGTTATGATATGGGAGTTGAGCTAGAAAAAATGGGTGGTAACACACCATTGTTCTGTATAACATTCCAATTCCCACGATCGTCTCCTCGTCCGTCTGCTCCCTCGCCGAGGACTGTTCGAACAACCACTCGGGATAGTATAGGTAGCCATTGGCCAAGCTAAAAGTCGACTAATTAGTTATTTTCCATGCCATGAATTAATGCATCACTATCCAACACTCGCATATCCAATATAGATATTTAAATGAGTCTATTTTGTTCAAATTATAACATCTATCATCTTGCTATATAGGGGCCATTGCTACTAACCTGCCTGGCATCATTTACCGCAACATCTCCCATATTACGATAATGCCTTCTAGGAATAACGAGTATATGTCCCATAGTTAAAGGCATAATGTCTAGAAATGCAAGAACATGCTTTGTTGATAAGATGGGGAATGCCGCTGGAACATCTTGATTATATCTTTGGTCCTTGGTCGGTGGTGAGGAGGGTGAAAATGGTGCAGATATAGTGGCGATTTCACAGAAAGGACATGTTGATGAGGTCATTTTCTAGGAGGGAGGAGATGGCTTGATTCGGCGTGATATTACATTGTGTCTTTGTATAAAGCACATCGCAGGACGCAATTTGAATTTGCCTACCTGCGCAGCTCAAGTTATGCCGAGGTTGAAAAGCGATTACTCAGCTTAACTATCAATATAACCAAAATGGGACGAATATCAACAAAATAACAACGCGATGGGATGGGATGGAGGGGGTAAACATACCAAGAACTAAGCTCTACTACACTGTTACTCGGCAACAGGATGGACGGAGTAGATTATAATCGCACATATTTTCATTAATAAACGCTTTAACCCCCGTTTTATAAAGACTAAGAAGCAGATGAAAAGCGAAGCCGACAATGAAAAAGGCAAGACAAAGAGACACATTCTCCCTTTCCTACTTTCTCATCCCTCGTCCCTCTTCGTAAAGAAAATGATTCAAACAAGCTTTGAAAAATGGTCAACAAGCACTCAGAGAACAAGAGATCTGTCGTATAGAAATGTAGGTAGGCGGATTCAGGTAACGGTAATGCATGGATGGATGGTAAAGGTAAAGTTTAAGCAAACAATAAAGAGTCCCATCCGATCTGGTCGCCTAACGCCTATATTCGCCTAGGAGACACAGACTGAGAAGGGTGAAGAAAGGAAGAAACCGAAGGTTGAATGAGAAGGGGAGGGAAGATAGGGGAAGTAGAACAACAAATCGAGTATGCTTTCCAAATGCAAAACGCCACCCGCAACGCAATACATCCCAAAAAAAAGCAAAGCAAGGCTCGAAAAGAAACGCCAAAATAGAAAGGTGCCGGAGGATGGGAATAAGGGTAGAAGGCCTATGTATGTATACACATGCAGGGTAGCGCAGTGGTAGGTACAGTACGTAGTGGCAGCCAGCGGGGCGAGGGTAAATGTAAAATGACTATTAACAGACGTGTTCGTAAAGGGGAGGTTGTTTAACTAGGAGAGCGTTTTCTCGTTTAGCCCGATATCGTGATGCGGTTATGACGCGGTTTTTGACTTGGGCTTGGAGTCTTGTTCGCGCGAGGTACCATTCTTTCCCTTCAGGTACACGGCGTGATATTGCTTTGCCCATTGGCGAGTCATAATAGAGGCTGTATAGCACTGTTAGTATACTGAAATGTATCATGAAGGGGAGAACGGCGGTCACTGTACCTTTGAGGAATCTCTTGCTAGCATATTTCTTGAAGAATGCCTCGTGAACGGGTGGTCGACAGAGGTAATCAATTAGCAATTCATAAACGGGCATGATTTCCTCCTTCGTGTAACCAGAGTAATAAGCAATAGTTGCATCCTGTGAGAAAGAATGTTAGAAAAAAACGCGCATCCATCAGGGAATGGCATTGAATGTAAACTTACCCAAGGACCACGGTCGAAGACAACACGGGCAAGGAAGATAGACGCAGCAGCAACGTGTGATTGACGGTACTCCATAAATCTGTGATCGACCAAGCTGATTTCCATAAGATATTTGGCGAGCGTCCTCGTTCGGACGTCGTAGTTATCTGGCTTGGATATTCTGCGTAGGAAGTTCATTGGGTTCGGGTAGCTGAGGTCATAGTTGAGAGTTGCAAGAATGTGTCTCTCGGCATCGAGGATCTCCTTATCCGAAAATGAATCATCGGCGACATGGCTAAAGTTGGCGACGTGTGGAGAGAGGACTTCTTCGTATTTAGACGCGATGAACATGGCGGTGACACCAACGAGCTGTAGTCTATTAAGGGCAACCACCTCGGCGGAGAGGAATCGGTCGATGATGTTGACTGTGAGGAAGAGGGTTTCTGGGAGCAGGCGGAAGCGAGTGTGTACCTCGATGAGCCAGTCAACCAAAATACCTCGCATCTTCCATTCTAATTCATCTTGGTGGTCCATGTAGTCAGGGTTGGGCATGGTGATAGGCTCGAGTTCCTTGAGATACTCGAAGATGTCGACAACGTACTCGGTGGCCATCATTGGGTCGTATAGGTCCTCGGCGTCCAGGTCTAAGATGGCATCGACATCTCGCTCCTCCTTGACTTCATCCAATGCTGACTCTTGAGATTCGACCACGTCCACCTTTGGCTTCGCTTCTGCCTTCACCTCGACCTTCTCTTCAACCTTTTCTTCTATCTTCTCCTCTGTCTTGAGGGTGTCCTTTCCGCTATCAAGCTTCTTGCGTGGTGGCTCCTCGCTAACGACACTATCTGCTCGGGCTGGCTTCTGGCTGTGACGTTTCGTTTGCAGACCACCCATCACCCCGGAACCACTTCCTGGACGCTTGACCTCGGTGGTGGTTTCTCGCTTGTTCGAGTCCTTGACCCCCAAAGCTGCTCTCGTTGTGTTGGTGCGGGTGAGTTTCTGGACGCCTCCGGTCTG
>JANTQJ010000270.1:0-19777 GCA_032989685.1 Arthroderma sp. PD_2
TGGACGTACTGCTCGTGCCGGTAAGAGCGGACGTGCAATCAGTGTTGTAACGCAATACGAGGTTGAGATATGGCAGCGAATCGAAGCTGCTTTGGGGAAGCAGCAGCCTGAACATAAAACTGATAAAGAAGAGGTCATGGTATTGAGTGACAGGGTAGGAGATGCTCAGCGAATTGCAGTGACTGAGATGAAAGATCTCCACGAGAAGCGAGGGACTAGAGGCGCCACCCTTCGAGGGCGCAGAAATGGAGACTCAAAGAGGGGTAGAGATGACATGGACCGCGAGGAGAGGTGATCAACTTGCTGGTTGCTTCTTTCATGCTGCATTCGAGTTTATGGTTTACATGGTCAGTCGTATCTTAGCGTTTTCTACACAATGTGTAATATCTAGAGACATAGTATATTTGTATAATCATAAAAGCTCTTGAGATAAATCTGAATCTGAATATAAATATCTGTCTAATAATCAAATGCAGGAATACCTAGTTTTAGAGCCGGTAGGGCATAGCAAACAAGACACCAAATATTGGTTTAGATGCTTTTTCAGCGATGACAACATGCATCTAGATCTGGTCCTGAAATGGTAGTCAAATTTTGCGGCCCCTTTTCAAATGAGTGACCAGCCAAACATGGGTCAGAAGAGGGATGATAGGTATAAAAGAAGCTGAACGCTGTTCCGAATAAGCAACAAGCATTAAAAACAAAAGATAGATATATTTTTTCGAGTATCGTTAACAACCCAGCAAAGCCATTCAATGTTGTATGATTTTATAAGAACTTTTTTTTGGGGAGGAAAACATCTCATGAGAAAAGTCGTCATTACAAACCGTAAAAGCGTCAATCGTCTTGTGAAAATTATGATCATTGCCCAGCAGCGGCTTTGCCGGCTTCCTGGACGACAGCCGCAACCCGAGTTGCCAAGTCGTCAGTCTCAGACCGAGTAGCGGCTTCGGCATAGACTCGAACGGCATCCTCGGTTCCGCTGGCACGGGCAAAGCTTCGTCCCTTATTATAACGTGATTGAAGATCATCAACGCGCTGCTGGAGACCGGCAGGGGATTGAAGCTTTCGCTCAGCGTCGTAGGTCTTGAATATTGATCGATCTGGTACTTCGATTCTGACGAGTCGGTTGGGCAGATCGGTGTAGGTTGCAACCCATTCCTTCAAGGTCCAGCCCTTATGAGCGAGGATAACTTCGACCAAAAGCATGTCGGAAAGAGCATCTCCGACTGCCTGGTTGATGAGGTCCGTGAGTGCAATGAGGCTCTCCAGTGCGTACTGTTGGGCGGGAGATTGTGGCTCGGCGGTCTTGATAGTTTTTAGGGCTTGTTCGGAGAAGGTGATGGTGCCGTGTCCGTTGGCCTCGAAGTAAACACCGACATCGAATCTCATAGCAGCATGGTGAAGATGCTTGACACCTGTGGGTGTGCAGACGACAGGGAGCTTAAGGACCTTTTCAATATACTCGGTGCTGGAACCGTTGGCGTAGGCGGTTTGGACAACGCCGATCTTGATCTTGCTGGCAACTCCTGCGTTCTTTGCAAGCTCGCCGATGAAGGAGGCTGCAAGAGTGGCGATACGGTCACCGTCGAGGAGTCTGAATACACCACCGGCATCCATATAGTAATATACTAATCGGTCAGCATCACCGTCAAGCGAGGCGCACCTGTCTTGCCCACTGGCTTTGGAGGAAGGTGGAGCCCGTTGCTTCGTTTTCACATAGTCCGCTCCGCACTACACGAGTGTATCTGTGTTAGCAAGCTCCTTCCTCGAGTGCATGGATAGGAGTACTGTATTACCTCAGAATTCAGCCTGTCCGGGTTGATGACATCATCGTTGATAACGTTAATATCTAGTCCACCATCTTTGGCAGCTGGTATAAATTTGACGAGTTCTGTGAGCTTTGGCCCACCCACTCCATTAGCACAGTCGACCGTCACAGATCCAGTGGTCGTGCGTCCTTTCATAACCTTCTTGAACGCAGTGCTGAGCTTCTCGTAATAACCCTGCTCGGTTGGCTCTCCGTATTCGTAGGGAGTACCCAAAGTGTTCTTGCAGCGAACAACGTAATGAAGTTGGGGTGTAGTCATATATTTAAAATCGGTGGACTCGACTCCTGAGGCATCCATGGCTGCACTAAGTGCACTGGCAAGCCTGGCACCGGAAGCTCGAGTGTCTCTAGCATAGACTACACGGGCGGGGTTGTCCATTTTAATCTCAATCTCGTCAACAAGTTTGGCGTATTCCTCTCCAAGAGTCTCTAGCGGGGCGTTTGCAAGTCTGGTAGCGTAGACCTCCCATTCAGCCTAATAAAGATGAGTCAATAATTCCACCGAACAAGCCGTGACAGCTTCAAGTTGTATCCTACCTCCAACATTTCGCCCTATAAATGACACCCAAATTAGCGAAGTTCGGATCCACGAACACGGAGATGCAAACGGTACACCACATACCATCGGGTCAACCAACTTGACGCCATTATCCTCTGCCGGATTATGGCTGGCTGTGATCATAACACCAATATATTGTCCGTTGAGCTTCCTCGAGCGTAGACCGGCCAAAAGCCCTACGGCAAAAACGACGGTATTGAGGAGATCTCTATAAAGCAGCCCGTTAGACCAGCAGATCTATGTGCAGGAAACGATGACGTAGCTAGACTCCTTACGATTTCATGCGGAACTAGATTCGACACAGAACATATTGATTAGTCCAAAGATATCAAGGTATTACATGGGGGCATGGGGGCTTGCGAACTTACTCCGGCAGTTCCATATTCAAAAATCTTCCCTTCGGGCTTTGAATAAGCCGAAGCGGCCTTGTTGATGGCCTGCTGAATCTCTGCGGAAGCCATTGGTGATGTTATCCTCTGCAGTAATGGTGTGTGGAAATGGTGGGAGGTAGAGGAGTTCGTTAGCAGTGAGCAAAACAAGCTCCTTTATAGACGGCGAGGGGGAACGAGGGGGGAAAATCAGCTGAGGTTTGGGAGCCAGAAAAGAAGCGTGGGGGGGCTTTTTTTGGCGTGTGTTTGGCGTGTTTGCAGCCCGCGCGCACTAAGCTAGGAAAAAGCTTCACATGCTGCAAGTTCGCCTGCACATTGGGGGGAATATAAAAGATGGGATAATAATGATACAACATTACAGCGCATTAAAGCAGGCATTGTCTCTTTTCTCGGCAGTCGATTGATCAATCGCTGTTTCCTTACTGATTGTCCATTTGAACTACCCCGTAATATAGGTTATAATTGGTTGTATTTAATGAGGTGAGAGATGTATTAATATATTAATAGCTCCACAAGGGCCTGCTAGTTCGAACTAAGCACGTAGGCGCTTCTCGGTTATGTCGAACTCTGCGTCCTTGATAAGGAACCTGTGGGAGGAAGAGGCCACCATGGTCAGTAAACGAAAGAAAAAAGAAAAGCCACCGAAGGAGGGATCAGGGTACAACATACGCATACCACCATATGGTGGGGACAACTGTGCCTAAATGCCATAAGCTGTGGGCATCGATAAACCCGCCAATCGGAGGGAAGTCGAGGAGCTCGAGGCTCATGGCCAACATCACCCATCCCACAATCATACTGGGCCACGCTGTCCAAGACTTCGTATACCTCTTATACTGCTTAATGCTGAAGGCAGTCCACATCAGATTCTGAGTGATGCCCACCACGACGTTGGCAGCCATGTTGTACGTGTAGTCCCAAGACCAGAAGCTCAGGTAGGATATGTGCATGAGGTATAGCGTGGCACAGCAAACCGTCCACCACCGTAACAGAGACGGCTTATAGTGTGGCCGCAGCTTGTCCAGACGAAATATCCGTACCACCGCCAGGTATAGGCCGTACAATACACTGGCTCCGGCCGCGAAGTAGTCCAGCTTTTCCGTCAAGGGGAAGTCCCTCGCGTGGAAGATCATGCTGAACGTCCAGCTAGCCAAGCCGATGTAGCCGAGCCACAGGTAGTACTTCCGCAGCGAGTAAGACTGCGGAATGCGTTCCTTCACTTCTTGTATGCCGCGGTAGTGGGCGAGGTAGTTGAAGAGGGAGAATAGGACGGAGAAGAGCTCCTGGATGCCTAGGATTCGATGAAAGGGCCATTTGCCATGGTACTGGACGACCGGGTGAGGCATTGGAGGCTCGCTGGCCACCCGCTGGTTGGTTACGACATGCTGGCAGGTGTAGTCGCAGTTCGACGGACAGTCCCAAAGAAGGAGCTGAAGGTATAGTGCTGCTCAAGCTTGATCCTTTAGCCAGGAGTGACGAGAAGAGCATGATAAACACGCAAAGAAAGACTCACGGAGCGAAACCTGCTTTGTTTCACACTGCTCTTTCTTGCAGTCCTATCTCGCGAAGAATAGTCAGACGCCTATCTCACGCATTATGTGGCAGAGTCAGGGGATAGCTACCTCGACGCAGTGTTTGAATTCCGGGAGTCTATCACCTAGCGAAGCCTGTGATATATCGGCCAGGAGTATCCAAACACAGAGAGCCAGAACCCATCGAGAGAAGGCTATCCTAGTGGGTTTCATGATTGAAGGCGCAAGATGGATAAGGAAGCTCCAAAAACTGCTTGATAGCCAGAAAAATAGGTGATCTTCCTTGGCAGTTAATAGCGACCAAACTCCCCTTTGTTCAGGGGCAGCACGCGACGCTCACTGAAGACATTAAAAATAATCCATAAACATAGAGATAGGTCCTAATAAAATATACCAAGCATATACAGGGACACTCTGGATCAAATGCAAGCAAGCAGAAAAAAAAAGAAAGAAAAAAAGAAATGGACAATGTGATAATCGAAATCACGACCTTCCGTAGGGTTGCAGCGCGAATATGCAAAACGGACGTTATACCACTAAACTAATTGCCCCGTCTTTCTAAGAAGTTTCTTCCCGCTTGAGGAATAATATGACTAAGGCAACCAGGAAAGAGTGCAAACACTGCAAACTAAGAAAATCTCCCGCAAGTGTTTTTTTTTAATTTTAATTTTTCTAAAGGGTGGGTTCAAGGTGAAGAAAAAAAAAGACGTGGAGGGCCTTAACTTTTTGGCAAGGCGGGAATTTTTCTTTCTCTTCTTTACAACTTACGGACGATTCACCTTTGAAGTCGTTTTACCTGCTACGAGGCCTCCGGAATCACTCTTTCGTCCAGTTTTGTAGCCCCGATTACCCCGCGGCTCATACGTTAGGTCTTTGCAAATATGGATACTTCAGCAGATAGCACTGGCTTCACTGCCTCCAGCGCGGACAGGATGGTTGGAATGGACCATGCTGAGGTCCGCTACTTTACGAGGTATGTCCTGACTCGAGGCACGGGAACAAGTGTGCTGCGTTTTTTTATCCTTGAATACAAGAGTTGCTGACTTCTCTATAGTTATGATCATTATGGTAATAACATTCCCCCACCAATATATGAAGTGAGGAGGGGGTCTGTGAGAATGTTCTGCTAATGGTGATGACATATTGCAGGAATTCACGAGGAGATGCTGGTAAGTTTGGACTAAAGTGCAATTTGTGATGGGAACCTATGCTAAATGCACTATTACTTCTATAGAAAGATGAAGTGAGAACTCGCTCGTACCGTGATGCTATCTACAATAGCAAACACCTTTTCAAGGACAAGGTTGTCCTCGATGTTGGCTGCGGAACCGGGATTCTCAGCATGTATGTCATTCCTTTCATCCCATGCGAATGTACTTTATATCTGGATTGCCATTAACCAATTCTTGCGCAATTAGGTTTGCTGTCAAGGCTGGCGCAAAGCACGTTATCGGTGTCGACATGTCTTCCATCATTGGCAAGGCCCGCGAGATCGTGGCGGCAAACGGAATGTCAGACAAGATCACCCTTCTCCAAGGCAAAATGGAGGAGGTAAACCTCCCTTTCCCCAAGGTTGATATCATCATTTCAGAGTGGATGGGATACTTTCTCCTCTACGAGTCCATGTTGGACACCGTTCTCTACGCCAGAGACACATACCTCAACCCCAACGGCTTGATCGGTCCTGACAAGGCTACCATCTACCTTGGAGCCATTGAGGATGGCGAATACAAGGAGGAGAAGATCGGATGTATGTCTTCATTACCCATATCTTACTCTTTGCATATTGTTACAGTAACTAACTGGCCACTTGATAGTCTGGGACAACGTCTACGGCTTCGACTATTCGGCCATGAAGGATGTTGCTCTCACCGAGCCCCTTGTCGACACTGTTGAGCTCAAGGCCCTCGTCAGCGACCCGTGTGCCGTTCTCACCCTTGACCTTTACACCGTTACCGCCGCGGACCTCTCATTCAAGGTCCCATTCAGCCTTACCGCCAGACGCGACGACTACGTCCACGCCCTCATCGCTTGGTTCGACATTGACTTCACTGCCTGCCACAAGCCAGTTCATTTCTCAACCGGCCCACACGCCAAGTATACCCACTGGAAGCAGACCGTCTTCTACCTTCGCGACGTCCTCACCATCCGTGCCCAAGAGTCTGTTACCGGCTTCTTAGAGAACCGACCAAACCAGAAGAACAAGCGTGATCTCGATATCACGATAGACTTCGAGTTTGATGCCCAGGATAACGCCCGCAACAGCCAAGGCCTCTGTCAATACAGGATGTGCTAGATACCTTATCCTATCTACTGGCTTGGCCGTACTTATTTTCGCGTTCATTTTTCGTTGTTTTTTTGCTCAAATCGATTCGGATCTACATGGGACGTTGTCTTTTCGTTTCTTTCAGTACAGAACGTATGAGTTGAGAAAATTTATATCTAACAAGATGGCAATGGCGTTGGGAATGAATCTGGCGTGTTATGAAGTGCTTTGGACTACAAAAGGAGAGATTGATGATGATATAAACGGCGATTTTATAAAGCTCCTCGATTTGCAATTGATACCCTCGAGTTGATGCTTAGTCTAACCGATTTGTTTAGTTTATTGGCATACATTTATTTTAATTTTCCGTCTCATAATAGTTAGCTGGGCATACACTACAGCACAGCTAAAATCTCTCCCTAAAAATTCTTACTTCTACAAAATATTTTCCAGGAATGAGATATTGATGACTAATTATTTCACGCTAAAAAGAAGCCTCGGCCCAATCAACTTTAGCTCGGGAATAAAATAGTTAACTTCTCCCCGCAAGGAGCTTTCGATGCCGAATACTTAACCTCCGAGAGCACCAGCAGGTCTGCAATTGTTCTTGTAATTAACACACATCCATTTATATATAAAGGATCTATCTTACACCTCCGTATCTCTTACTTTCGTCGCAGAATATCTTCTAGCAAGACAGCTAAAGCCGCAAATATGAGCGGACCAGGAGCAGGCCATCAATTTCCCAGCGAAGCGGTGAGCTGGTTGAAGAGAGACCTCCTTCTCTTCGCTAATAGCATTGGATGCACGTCTAAAGAACTTCACTTTCTCTACGTACGTATTTACATGGTGGACACCCAACTCTTCAATTGGAAAGCTAGTTAGCTAATTGTTGGAGAAAATAGGAGTTACACCCCAACTTTGCAGCTTTCCCAACATACCCTATCATCCTCCGTACGTTTATATACCAATCTAAACCGGTGCAGCCCTGTACCCTGTTTGCCATGCCCTAATGAGTCGTTGCAGCATTTAAATATACTGCACAAGAGGTCATCGACTTCTACGCCAGCAAGGCTGCCAGGGACATACCAGGTGTCCCTACCTTTGATGCTCGACGTTCTGTCGATGGACAGAGGAAGATGACCTTCTATAAGCCCTTGCCGGTGACGAGCGAGGGTCGTAAATTCGAACTACGATCTAAAGTCATCGGCGTATATGATAAGGGCAAAGCCGGCACTGTGGTGGAAATGGAAAACTTGATCGTGGATAAAGAGAGCGAGGAGGTTTACACAAAGGTCATTGGAAGTGGCTTTTATGTTGGTCAAGGAAACTGGGGTGGTCCCAAGGGTGAGCTACGTTCAAAGCTTCATATAGTGCTTTCGATGCTAACATACCTATAGGTCCCGCGAGTGTCAACTTCCCTCCACCGCAGGGGAAAACTCCTGACGTAGTCCATGAGTACCAGACCACTGAAAACACTTCTCTACTCTATCGGTAAGTATCTCTTCCTGGACTTTGTTTCCTCTGTTACTAACGCGTAGCTTCCTTAGTCTCAATGGCGATTATAACCCACTCCACGCAGATCCAGTTCCTGGGAAGAAGATGGGTTTCGGCGGTATCATTATCCACGGACTTTTCAGTTGGAACATGACTGCCCATGCTGTTCTTGAAAAGCTCGGTGGCAGCGATCCTAAGAACATGAAAGAATTCCAAGCTAGGTTTGCTTCTCCTGTTCGACCTGGTGATAAACTGATCACGGAGATGTGGAGGACTGGCAATGTTGAGGATGGGTTTGAAGAAATTATATTCCTCACCAAAAACGGACAGGGCAAGGTCGTCTTGAGCAATGGTCGTGCTCTCGTAAAGGTTGTAGCGGCCAAGAGCAAGCTTTAGGCCCTGATTGTATGGGTATCCTTTCGTCCTAGCTACTAGTCCTTGCGTTTTGGATTTCATCTGCGTACAGCGATGTTCACACAAGCCTGTCCTTTGAGAGTTGCGTTTCCGAGCCTTAAGTAACCCTTGATTCCCTTGGGATGATATATGAATCCTCCATTGTAGGTACAGCAAACGCACCCTCGATCTTGCAAATGAATATCAATGATAAAGATGCTCCTTAAAAGCCGGAGGAAGTACCCCGCCACGTGATGTAGTTCGAGATATCGGAATTTTAACATGGACGAAAGTATCCAATCACAAAGCTCTTTTGCTTCTATTGCGGAGGTTTCTTGGATTCACGATGATGCTAGATATCCGTATTAACAAGAGGCTGATTGTTTCTTAGTGGGGTCAGACATTCTTTTATATTTATACGGGATTCCTCCTGATGAGCTCGCGTAACCCCGCTTTATAGATTAGAGCAGAGAAAGACTTCATTCTTATTTCTGGCTACTGCATCTTTATATCTACTCCCCACTTCTACTACCAACGCAGTTCAAGATGATGAAGATGAACGGCCTTCAACTAATTCGTACCGCGTGTACTGCACAGTAGGTTATAGCCATTTGCAGCACTGTATATTCTTTTACAGTGCATTTGCTAAAATTTGTCCTAGATCGAGGAGCTGTATGTCCCGATTGTCAGTGCCAGCATTGGTTTGTCTATCCACCCTAGCGCCATTGGTTATCTCCATATGTTCCATATAAATGGGAATTGATAGAATCGCCACAATTGCATAAAATAGGGCCATAAAGTCAAGCCGGTGCCCCATATATACCCTGTGTCATTATGCTCCAGAGGCGCTAGATGTTTTTCATATTCCGTGAAGGCAGGAGCACAAGCTGGGGAGCACCAAATAGACACGTCGTCGACTGGGTCTTCCGTGTCTCTACCTATTCCAGGTTTCGAAGGACGCAAATGGTAGTCTACTTAATGTTGTCTGAAATATGTTATCAAGCTGACGTTTTGAGATATATAGGTCGAGTTTCTGGCTGAGGGACAACTGCCAGTGCCATCAATGTGTTCACCCGGAGACTAGGCAGCGGCTTTTGGATACATTTTCGGTAAAAGAAGATTAGTTCTCGGAATGCCTTGGATCTGAAGCTAACGAAAAAAATGAACAGTTGCCCGAAGACAGCAAACCTGTATCTGTTAAAGCACTGAAAGACGGCCTTGAAATAGAATGTACGCCCACGTTCCTAGCATTGTATTACAAGTGATTCGGTCCTGACTGTTTAACAGGGGCAGGAGACGGCCACCATAGCCGCTACGCGTATGAATGGCTAAAGAATCATATCACCCCTAACACAGCCTCCACACATGGGCCCGTGTTAAGGTCAGTAGCCCGGGAATAACTTTACTTTTCGTCTCTCTAATCGTATTCCTAGGCCTGGTCTCGAGTTTGTCAAAAATACCTCGAAATCGCTCCCAACTGTGGCGTATGAGGAGGTGATGTCGTCTGACGAAGGTTTGCGGAAGTGGACAGACAACATCGTACGTCCCACGAGCTGCAATTCTAAGTCACACACAGGAAGACTTATAGTTCGTCTCTGATAGTATCGATTCGGCTTCAGTTTCGTCAAGGGCAGTCCTGCGACACCTGAAGCGACCGAGAAGCTACTTGAACGGCTGGCTTTCATTAGGCCGACGCATTATGGTAGGGTTAATAGCACTAGGGAGAGAAACAGATGAACAGGTGCTAAAAGATATACATAGGAGCCTTTTGGGACTTTACGTCTGACCTTTCGATGAAGGATACAGCATACACATCACAACATCTCAATGCCCACACGGACACGACTTACTTTACAGATCCTGCAGGCCTTCAAATGTTCCATATCCTCTCGCACACAGGCGGTACGGGAGGAGAGACATTGCTAGTGGATGGGTTCGAAGCTGCTCGTACATTGCTTGCTGAAGACCCTGAAGCTTACCAGGCTCTGAGCGAGATTAAAATCAGCTCTCATTCCAGCGGGAATGAAGATGTTTGTATTCAGCCTGCCAGCTCGTTTTCGGTGTTAAATCACCTCAGTGATTCTTCAGCGCTATATCAAGTTCGATGGAACAATGATGACCGTGCCCCTGGAAATGGAGACTCATTGGAATCAATCCATCGTTGGTATCGAGCTGCGAAGAAGTGGAATGAAATCCTTAAGCGGCCTGATATGGAAATTTGGCTTAAACTCGAGCCAGGTACCCCACTCAGTAAGTGTCACTCAACAATAGCTTTAGTGCAAGGATAGCAGCTGACTCAATGCAATTATTAGTATTCGATAATTGGCGAATTCTCCATGGTCGCTCTGCCTTCAGCGGGAAGAGACGGATGTGTGGCGGTTATAGTAAGTACTTTCAAGCAAGACACTAGGTATCTTGGATAGAAAAGAGCCACAGACTAACACTTTTCAATATCACAGTTAACCATGATGATTTCATATCACGATACCGCCTTCTCAAAACCGGAAGGGACCAGCTACTTGCACAGATATAGCCCTGTGATAAAGGACTCTCATATATAGGACGGACATAAACAACTGTTAGATGGAAGATTGTAGATAAATAGAATCCTTATACCTTCTCCCTGGAGTATATCCGTCAAATCTAGGATTTGATTCTAAGATGCTTGTATAAATTTAATATCAAAATCAAGGGAGTCCTTGAGGCGGTAAACAAGTGTCACGTGATACAACGCCTCTTTCAGGCATACAAGAAGCTTACGTGATACATCAGCTTGGAGCTCGGAACACCAAGACAAGCAGCTCTTCAAGCAGCAACAGTCTCAACCACCTACGCTTCCCACTCGCAAACCGCATATCTACACTTGTATCATACGAAACTGGGCTTAACCTGGTTGGGTAGCCCATTGAATTCAGTTTCCCTTCCTCCGCTTATCTCACTCTCAACGCCATGTCTACTTTGGAGGATCTCGATGACCTTGAGCGCGAAGACAAGAACCAGAAGGACGACCGGAAAGATGGTGGCGGCAAGGCGGCAGACAAGGACGGAGATGCGGAGATGAAGGAGGCAGAAAAGAAAGAGGAAGAACAGCTCATAGACGAGGAAATTCTTCGGTCAAGTACAAGAGATATCGTCAATAGACGGAAACTCATCGAAAACGACATGCGGATCATGAAGAGCGAATACCAGCGGTTGACGCATGAGCAGAACACGATGAAGGAAAAGATAAAGGAGAACCTGGACAAGATCGAGAATAACCGGTTAGATTCCCTCTTTGCATATATTGCCCCCCGGTCTCCCTAGCGAGCTGGAAAAATACTAACGTTATACTTCTTAGACAACTACCCTATTTAGTTGGTAATGTTGTGGAATTATTGGATCTTGATGTGGAGGAAGAAGCTGCTGAAGAAGGTGCCAATATCGATCTCGATGCTACCCGTGTTGGAAAATCTGCAGTCATCAAAACTTCTACACGGCAAACGATCTTCCTTCCACTCATCGGTCTCGTCGACCACGAGCAGTTGAAACCAGGTGATTTAATCGGTGTGAACAAAGATTCCTATCTTGTTCTGGACACTCTACCTGCCGAATATGACAGTCGCGTTAAGGCGATGGAGGTGGACGAGAAGCCAACGGAACAATACACTGATGTCGGTGGCCTTAACAAACAAATTGAGGAGCTCCTTGAAGCTATAGTATGGCCTATGAAGGAAGCGGACAGGTTTAAGAAAATTGGCATCAAGGCCCCCAAAGGTAGCCATTCTACATTCAACTGCTACAGTTGGGACTCCGACGGTATAAAGTTGAAATAGCGACTAACTTTTGATTATAGGTGCCCTCATGTACGGCCCACCAGGAACTGGTAAGACTCTCCTCGCCCGAGCATGTGCCGCCCAAACAGACGCAACTTTCCTCAAACTCGCCGGTCCTCAACTCGTACAAATGTTCATCGGTGACGGTGCCAAGCTGGTACGCGACTGCTTCGCCCTAGCCAAAGAAAAAGCCCCAGCCATTATCTTCATTGACGAACTTGACGCCATCGGTACCAAACGTTTCGACTCTGAAAAATCAGGAGACAGAGAAGTGCAGCGAACTATGTTGGAACTTCTCAACCAGCTTGACGGATTCGCCTCCGATGATCGAGTCAAGGTTCTCGCGGCCACCAACCGTATTGATGTGCTCGATCCCGCCCTTCTACGATCCGGACGTTTGGATCGTAAGATCGAGTTCCCTCTACCAAACGAAGAAGCTCGTGCCCAGATTCTCAGGATTCATTCCCGTAAGATGACGGTTGATGATAAGGTTAATTGGCCTGAACTTGCTAGGAGTACTGATGAATTTGGCGGTGCCCAGCTCAAGGCTGTTTGTGTGGAGGCTGGAATGATTGCACTACGAAAAGGAGTCAACAAAGTGAGCCACGAGCATTATGTTGACGCTATTTCGGAGGTTATGGCAAAGAAGAAGGATACCAATGTTGGCATATATGTTTAAATGCACAGGGCTGGCAAACGCTTTGGGAGAAGCTATCATTCCTCTCCTCTCCCTGTTATTTACCAGCTTTGTTCTAGATATACAAATTTAACGTTTTACTGCCATACTTACTATTGATTCCTAATCTTTCAGTGTTCCATTATTCAACAAATATTAACAAATATCTCTGGTGATCAAATCTTGTAATTTGTTTGATAGTATCAGGTTCATTTGTATCCGTAACATGTGCATATTAATTAACTAAACACTAGAACTATATATACCTTAATCATACACATATCCTAACCCATAGCAACACCTTGTGGTACATATTAAAGAAAACTATACATTATACCCCCCCTTTGGGTAATAGATGGGCAAATCCGGGGGCAAATAGCAAGTAATAGGGGGTCATGAAATAAACGATAGATAGTAGGGGGAAATAGGGTTTAAACCAACCCAAACACCAGCCAGACCAGACCAAAAGGGAAATAGGTATATATATGTAAATAGAAGAAAAAGGAGCGTAATCAGCGGAAGATGTCACTCACACTGAGCAACGCCGCCGAAGTATTGGCTTTCTTGATACCGCCGATATTACGCTCACGCTCAGCATGACTCCACCACTCCTTGCCGAGTCTATGTCCCTGGTTCCATGAACCGTTGCACGTATCCCTGGCCCAAAACGGTTGGTCTCCATTGCCACCTGTACCCGGCCAGGCAGTAGGTTTGGTAGGGGAAGTTGGAGTCTTTGGCGGTGGCATTGGGGGGTTGGAGCCATTGGATTTCGCGCTTGTGTGGTTACTACGCCCGCTCGACCCGCCCCATACTGAGAAACGGGACGACGAGGAAGTGGTTGTAGTAGCGGTCGAAGGGGAAGCGGTATCATCGCTGAAGCTAGAATTTGTATTGGCTCGCTCGGAGCCGCGTCGTGCGGTGGGAAGGGGAGGGTGGGCAGGCGTGGACGAAGAGGCAGCGAAGAGGGCGGTTTGGTTTGCGGCAAAGAGGTGTTTGTGGCTGACTAGGCCGCCGTCTGCATCTGAGTTGAATATGTCGGGTTGGAGGGTAAATCGGGGTGTTAAGGCGGTTGTGTTGCTTTTGTTCGATAGACCTACTCTACCCATGCAAGCGGGTATCAGGAATTCAAGGATCTTGAGAGCAGGTGTTTGTGTCTGGCCATTGTTGAGTGCTAGAATTGCTTCCGAGCTAACGTAGCCAGGCTGTATAATCACGTTAGGAGCTAGGAAATCCTCGGAGTGATCGGTGATGACCACTTTGACACCTGCATCATTCTCCTTTGCGGCCATATCAATGAGTGCCTGGGAGCGTATACGTGCTGACGATAGATTATTCCCCGCTGGCATTGCGAGGGGCCTTTTGGGCAGAGATCCATGAGAGCTCCTGGGAAGATTGTGGCGGTCCGCAGGGACCATAATCAGGCCATTTTTGGATGGTCGACAAACATTTTGTAAGGCTCCTAGGGGATCGATATCGAGTGGCGCACGCAGGCGTTCTAGGGACGGGAAACCAACATGCAAAATACTCTGGGCAAGGTGTGAATTAGGTGTATTCGCCTTAGTTAGCAGCTTGGAGAAGGGAAGTGTATCGATCTGGTTTAGAGCGTTGGCGGCATTTGGACATGCAACATCCCAGTGGAGGTATTTCAGCGTTGCTGAAGCAAGGAGCGGCTGAAATACCATTCCTCCTTCGGGCAGGGATGGGACGACAGTCGACTGTACTATGGAGAACCGTTCCAGACACCCGAGGGAAGCGAGGATCTTCGATAGGATAAGAAGCGAGGATATGTTCTGCTCGATCAGGGATAGCGACCTTAAGCTCCTTGCCTCCGGCCTACCCATGTATCTTGCTAGTCCATTCTCTGTGACTCCCTGAAGACCTTCGAGCCGAAGGGAGGTTAAGGCGGGAAGGAAGAGTAATGTCCGATCTGTGAAGTTATCCGCTTCAAATCCTGAAACGGATAAATGTCGTAACGCAGGCAGGAAGTTGAACATTCGCAAAAACACACCATGTTCCAGCACACCCTTCGAGTCCATAGAGTGTAATACCATTGACTCTAGCTTCGACCAGGAGGTGTGGTAGCTAAGGAATTGGTATATTTGGCCTTGGTCGAGCAACTCCGAGGATTGGCTCTGCGATCGTTCAGTCACCTCTGCGTTCTGGCCAATGATCCAAGCGTGTTCTTTGAGCTTTTTCCTCGTCGATAGAGCATGGGTGAGCCGATCGAATTCGTGGCTATAGGGAATCGACATGCCCAACAGACGTTCGAGATTGGGGCAAACCATGACGACAGAGGCAACCAAATCAAGATACTCTTGTAGAACAAGATGTTGCTTCCCCGTCATCAGGGGAGCATCCAGTTCCGGCACCCTTAATTCAAAGACCATATTGGCAAGGGCCTTCCTCTCTCGCAGTGTTCGTCTAAGCAGTCTCAAACGGCTGCCGCGTTTCCACTTATACTTCTTCAGAGGGGCTGGAGAATCGCTGCCGTGGAGATGGATCTTGTTATATCTGTATCGATATAAGCATGTCTACTGGAAAAGAAGTACTGGCTTGCACCAAGATGGATAAACAAAGAGATCATAGCTTACAATTTACCTCTGACGGCCTTTTCCCATCCTCTATCCGTCAAGCTCAAGGAGTACAAGTCTCGCATGTAGCAGGTCAGGCAGCCCTCTGTGCAAGAGCTGACATGCAACGACCAGAGATGTGTTAGGATACATTCGTACACCTCGTCCGGGAGACGGTTTGTAAAGACCTGCATTGGCTGCTGGTCCTGCGGCGAGATCCTGCCATGCTTCGACGGGTAGTATGAGTACCTGACCGTGGCATGCGAGTAGAGGTTCGGCACGCTCGAATTGGCCGCCTGATTCGAGTAGAGAAGAGGGAAGGTTGGACTCCTGACTGGAGGACGGGGAGCCTGTCTTGCATGAACCAGCGCCGGGGGGTCGTGCGGAGGGGTAAAGTGTTGATATGGAGCGGTGTTTGAAGACATTCGCGATGATCCAGATGTAGCTGTAGCGACGACACTCATTGTTGCAGCTGATGGCAACGCAGCATTTCTCAAAGGGAAAAAGAGAGGAGTCGTACTATGTATGCGTGTACTTTCCGCCTGTGTGTCCTGGTACTCCGTACCTGGGTTGATTCTAACGGTCTTCGCGCGGGCTGTGGATGGTTTCTTTTTCACAGGGCTGCGCCTTTGATTGAAGATGAATGGATGAAGGAGGAGAGAGGACGAAATGGTATATAATTAGGCTTGTTTGTCTTCCACCAACGCGCGAAACCAGCTCTCCCTTCCTCCTGATCTACATCCCCGTACGAAGGACTAGGGGCTTCATGAGCAATACCCGAGCAGCTTGGACGAATAGCGCCGCGAGTTAGTGAGTTAGTGTGGTAAGACCTGCACCACCAACCATGCGAACGACGACTTGGCGATCAGTCCCCCCTCCCCATCCCCACAAGCCCAGGGTGATAGTCTTATCCCTGTGCATACTCCGTTCATTACTATACCTCGAAAGAGCGAGGTTGTTGACTCTTCGAGAAGCCGCATCCGAAGAAACATATAAAGCACTCCCCCCTCCCCGTACGGGAGTCCTCCGTACTGGAGTAGAATTGGTCCGGTACGCTAGAGAAAGCGAAAAAAAAAGAGAACATGTCTGTCCCGACGATGTGCTGTGCGAGGTTACGCCCGCAGAGGACGCCTCATCGGAGCCTTGACCGAAGTTGACACCTTCTGACGTCCATAGCGTTAGCCCGTCAAGAAGGGAGAAAAAAAAAAGGAGACTAGGAACCACTCAAGGTGAAACACGACAGCGGAATGCTGCACGGCGATAGGCCATTTTACAACTGTCAAGCAGTGTGGCCCCCTGTCCTTCATCTCCACCCATGGCCCAGCACTAGCATCCCTCGTAACTTGACAAGCCGGTGGTGCGGTCGAGGATGAGGTCACAGCCAGAAGAAAAAAGCAGGCGTTGTTAATTTGGAAAGAGGAAAAATAAAAAGGAGGCGTGGGCCCGGGCGCTGGTTGGCCGGATCGGGACGCGCTAGCGCAGGAACCGCGCGCTACTGACTAAGCAGCCCCTGAGCCAGGCTTACTTTGGCATATACAAGAGGAGTTGATAAGTCGATGAAGAGGGTTAGTTAGGAGGTTAGAGGGTTAATCGGGCTAGAGGGGAATACGATGGTTATGCAGGTACGGATGAGTTAGCGAGTAAGTGATAAAAATAGCAGAGGGAAGAGACGAAAGTGGAAAGCGAAGAAATCAATAAAATGAATAAATATCAGCCTCCTCCGCCCACAACCCCTTGGCTACATGCAGAAAAACTTGGGAAATATGCTGTACGGAATGATCATCATGCCACGCATCAAGACGGTAAAGAGAATAAGAGAGGGGAAAAGGCTGCACGTTATCTGGTATTTATGAAACTGGATTGGGAGCGATATGGCTGATAGATAAAATAAAACATAACTGCAGGACAGTACGGAGTTTAAAGACCCTCTTTTTTTGGCTTCTCTCTTTTTCTTTTCTCGTTTCGTTTGCGTGGTCACTGACAGGTCCTCGTGGAAGTGAGGGGAGTGAAAGTGAAATAAGCAATGGTGGAATGGGAAGAGGGTGGCTAGAACGCTGAGTTTGGGATGCCAGTTAACAACAGTTGGGAGGCATAGGAAAAGGGTAAAATAAGAAAAGGTAGGTTGGGATCGTTGTCTTGGCCGTAAGTAGCAAGTAAAAGACGGAAGAGAGCGATACAAAAAGCACAAGCGTAAATAAGATAGTAGTATGTGCAAGCGGCATCAAGTCATGTACTTCATGATGAAGGAGATCAAAAGGGGAAAAAAGGGCAGGTAAGGCAGGGTAGTATTGGGGGGAGTGTGGTAGCTTTTTTTCTTTCATATATATTTCCGGCAACTTTTTTGTTTACTTTTTTTTTCACTCCCCTCCCCCCATTTCTCACATCTCGAAGTGATAATCGTCGTGAAATATCCCTGCGTCATCACCGTTTGACATATGAGGCACGTCTGTCGAGGTATTCGTTGCATTCGTCCTCTCAATTCCGCTCATGCGATGGCTATGTTCTGAAGGTCCGGCACTGTGGCCTGCACCGGTCCTGTTGCTACTAGGCTTGCTAGGCTGCGTCCATCGACTGTGGTCGGGGAGGTCTTCTTCCATGTAATCCTCCGCCGGATGGCTAGAGTAATTATCATGGCGGTGGCTGTGGCTCATATGGTGTTCTATCGAACTCTCATTGACAAATGTGAATCCCTTAAAGTTCGCCTGCATGCCCGGCGACAGCGGCGTGCCGGCAGGGTTCAATCCGTTCGCCAACGCAGCTGCTCTCGCGTTCAGGGACGCGGACTGTTCCAATGCCGTGGTGAATTCGGGGTCAAAGTAAGACGTATCCATGACGGAGGTAAGAGTTGGTTTGAACGGAGGAATAACACCCTTGCTGGCTAGAACGGCCCAGTCGATGTCGTGGAAGAACGGATGAGCCATGAGCTCCTTGGCATCATCCCGGTAGCCAAGCCGGTGTTCAGGGTTTCGGTTCAGCAGGCCCTTGACGAAGTTTCTACCCTCAGCACTGAGCGCATCGCGCGGGAACCGAACCTTGCCGAACGCAATGTTCTTATACATCTGCTGGGTATCTTCGGCGTAGAAGGGGCTCCAACCACAACACATTTCGAAGACGAGAACGCCCAGGGACCAAAAGTCGACCATCTTGGTGTATCCTGTTTCGTTGAGTAAGACTTCAGGAGCGAGATATTCGGTCGTACCGCAGAAGGTGTTGGTGGTATCGTCCTTTGTGAGGTTGGCCTTGGACAGGCCAAAATCACATAGTGCGATGTGCCCGTTTGCGTCGAGAAGGATGTTCTCGGGCTTCAGGTCTCGGTACACGATATCGTGATCGTGAAGATGTTGCAGGGCAAGGATTAATTCGGCAATGTAGAACTTTGCGCGAGCTTCTAGGAATCGTCCTTCTTTTTGGAGATGCCAGAATAGTTCACCGCCAGACATGTAGTCCGTAACGAGATACAGATCTGAGGGAGTCTGGAAGGAGAACTTCAGGCCGACGATGAACGGAGAATCCGTCATCGCTGTACGGACAAGAATGTTTCTCTCTCCAAGCGTATGGGCGATCTCTTTCTTCTGAATGATCACCTTCTTGGACAATACCTTCATCGCGTAAATTCGCTGCGTATCCTTCTTCCTCACCTGATACACCTGGCCAAAAGTACCCTTTCCGATAAGTTTAAGAATCTGGAAGTCGTTGGGACCAAAGTGCTTCTTGTCTGTCTTCTGGAAGCTCATTTGCAGGTATATCTCGCCAGACACGGGTCCCTGGCCGTGAGCTAGTGGGTGTAGAGGGTACCATCCACACAGCGTGGTATGGTCTTCCTTTAAGTTGAGAGATAACTTCAGGTGGCCCAGGAAAGCTTCATGGTTCGAACGGTCGTAGACAGACACGTCAAGTTCCGATTCCTGTCCAAGGACGTCACTATATTATTATTAGTAAAGGAGGCCAGCCAGGATAAGGTAGTAAGAAGGAAAAGGTATGCACGCGCAACGCACAAAACGGCATCGTGATTCCACTGTGGATCAGTGACTTCAGTAGGACCATTACTATGCCCTCCGTCCATCATGCTATTGTGGCTGCTCTGTCGGCTCCGCATGGGAATAGCCATGGGCCGTCCAGAGTCACTATTCGACCGTTGAATTGGCACCGAGCCCAACGCTTCCAGCCTATTTCTCCCTGTGCCTGAACCACCAGGACCAGTGGGGCTACCACTAGAACCATTCTTTTCCTCGGCCTTTGCGCCCTTGGAAAT
>JANTQJ010000271.1:0-19711 GCA_032989685.1 Arthroderma sp. PD_2
CGAGTTTCCTGACACCTTCGACACCACACCAACGAGGTCACATCGCTCTAATTCCATCATCCGTCGTCCAGCTACTAGCCATCAGCGCACTGCTGCAGCCATGCGGCATCGCTCAGCAACCGAATCCCGGATTGTGGTTGAAGAAGATATCGGTCTGGTATCGCCACGCACACAGACATCTAGCGGTACTCGATTAAATGGGCCCCCTTCACCCCATGGGGAACCCATCTGGCGCCCTTACTTTCGCGGAATCGCATCTAATTTCTCTTCCCTTCGCACACGACGACGCTCCTCTTCGGTCAGACAGAGACGAGAGCGTTCAAACCAGTCGCTACATCTACTTTTAGAACCAGATGTTGTACCCACTCTCGTCCTGGCGTCTTCAGTTAAGACACATGATCCAATACATACGCGCTTTGACTCTAGCTTCAAACCGACAGAACAAGCCGATTCAACGTGGGGTAGGGCCTTACCCGCGCGTGGCCATGGCTCGCGTAAGTCGAGCTCGGATAAAGAACAAGCGCCCACGCCATCATATGTCGCAAACGAACCTTCTAACAAAGAACCCACACAGCCGTGGGAAGAGTCAATAGCTAAACTAGAACGAAGACAGCGTGCTTCCCTCGAGCTGAAAAGAACCAACCAACCCGACGGTGACCCGCCACGAACGAGTAAGAGTGAGAGATTAAGCGGGAATTCAATGCGATCACGAAGAAGAAAGAATATCACGGATCCCGACATATTTCAACGGCCTTGCACCTCCTATCACACAGAAGACCCCCTTGATCCCCCTTCCCCAAAGGCAGCTCAAGATGATATCGCTCCAAAACCTCGGCTAAGGCACTCGCCGCAATTTAAAGACCTCCGATATGAAGTCCTCAATGAGAGACGGTCGGCACCATCCTCAGCTTCAGGTTCCAGGCAGTCATCTGCAGAGCAGAAGATTTACGGTACACGAGACCGAGATCAACGTCATTCTGCAGCCGCTTCGGATCCAGCGTCTACCATTCCAGGATCAGATAATGATACACGCATATTTTCGTCTGGGGAAGAGGATGAAACCGACTTCCATAGCGATACCGCCTTCGATTCGTTTCCAACACGCGCGGCAAGTAGTCATAAATCTATACCCCGCGGACCCCGAATAGATACCATTTTCGACCAACCAGACGGCAAATCGAAACCTTTTACAGTTGACGAGCAACACCTATCTGTTTCATCTATCCGGAAACGGGCCGATGCACCCAGCGGGAGCCTGAGAAACATTTCGCCTTCTGAGGGAACCCTCAAACCTGAGGTTCGTAGAATGTCGCCTTCGCCAAAGACCATAATCACAGGTCCACAGCGAGCGAGTCGAAAATCCAGTTACCCTACACCCTCAGCCGACAGTGCAGAGAAGCTACGCTTATTCGCAGAAACCTCGGATAACGAAGATGATTTCCCCATGACGCTTGGTCCTCCTATTAAATCACGATCAGCCGCTACCCTCTCGAGAGCATCCGAGGCTGGTTCGCGAATGAGCGTGTTCGACTGGTCAGAACAACAGAAGCCTACCAAGGATAGCGATCGTTCTGTTTACCGGCCAAAGACTGCGCATGAGAAAAATCTGACCGATTCGCGTGGAGGACGAACTGCCGCGCGCAGCGCTCCAAATACCCTACATCTCAGAAGCCAGAGTGTCCCTATCGCCAAGGAGTCTACTGGACAAAAGGACACTGGCTTCCCTCTCAAATTTGGGACCTGGGGTCTAGGGAACAAGGGTCCAAGTGAAGATTGGGATGGTGACTTTGATTTTGAAGACTCTGACCAGCCAATTCAAGGCTCCCTGGGCGGCGGAATATGTTCAACCAGTAGCATGAAGGTTCCTCAATCCATCCTAGATCGACAGGAGAGCGTGCATGGTCAATACGGCCACGTCCAAGAGTTGACCGTTCTTGTTGAAGAACTCAAACGACTTCAGGTCCAGGCTAAATCATTACATATAATAGATGGCCAGTCAGGGGAGTTGTGGAAAGAGGCTCAAGGGATAATAAACCTCGCTACACTTGAAGAAGAGGACGAGACGCGCCAGAATGGTTGTAAGCACCAACGACAACGGTCGTCCTCATCCACGACATTCGACTCTGGGACTTTTGGGTTAGAATCGAGCCCCGAACCTATGCCTATGCCTATGAAGCTGAACAACAATGAGAACCTGAGTAAGCCGTTTACAACTCTTCCTGGAAAAGAAAATTCGGATCCCACAGCAAATCTAAACGCGACTTTCCCTTCCTCCAAAAAACCGCGCAGGGAGTCTTCAGCAAAGGCAAAATCTGTACTTGATAATATCCATCACCTAAGGGAAAAGGAAAATTCAACTACCCCCCTCACGTTCAATGATAACCAGCAACGTTTTGCTTTTGATACCCAATCCTTACGTGACCTTGTTATACGCGCAGGCGTCATCACACGGTCGCTGAAGGACATAGTCAGGAAAGCTGAGGGCGTTTATGTACCACCAGAACCAAACCACCTTACTCCCGACCCACCATTCAGCCAGATATTCGTCCATCCCTCCTCACAACCTATCACTGCAAATGGATTGTCTTGAAACCTACAAACGAGAATCAAGATTACAAAGAAAGAACATGAAATAATACCCTCGGGCCAGGACCTGTATTTCCATTTCCTATAAAGCCACCCCTTTTTTCTCGCTCTGCCCGAGGGTATTCTAATGACTTGTTATGGCTCATGTGCACACTAAAGAAAGATAATAACCTACGGCTTCAGCCTTTCTCATATGACCCTTTTGTTGAATAATTATTCTCTCTGTCCATGCCTTTCCTTATCTTTTTTCTTCAAAAAGCTTTACATTCCTTTACTGTACTAACCCAAAACTTCTCTTGTCCTTTACTTGACCTTTAGCTTTTTCCTTCATGCGTTTTTTTGTCTTGTCTGCATATTTCTCTTTTTGCTCGTCAAATTTTGCTTTTAGCCGGTAATGACTTGAGTTTTGCTTACTGCTTTCTGTTTTCTGTTCTCTTTTTTGTTTTCTATCCTTTTGTTTTGGAAGTTATGTCTGCTTCCCCTTTTCCCCGTTATTCAATTATTCGGGAAGGCTTATGTGAAACGTTGTTGGCTTGGTTGAGCCTATAGATGCTCCATTACTGTTGGTACGATTCCGCTGATTATTATACATGAACAGACCAGAGAGTTATAAATGGAATGAGTGAACATGTCTTTCGAGAATAATCCAATGGCGCTATTACAATTGGTTTCTATCTTCAAAAAGGTCGTAGCAAAGCAAATTTATAGAGGGGTTATTTAGTGTAGTTCAGTATTAATTCGGTATTCTAATTGTACAATGGGGTTTCGCTCTTCTTTTCTAAGTTTCATCTATCAAGGCATAATTGTAAACAAGGAAAAAGCGGATGTATACAGAGATGGGAGTAGAAAGGAGACGTTATAGCGGCAAATTCTCCATTAAGAGGTGCCGAACGATTGTATGGGCGAACAGAGCGCCGATATGCTTGTAAACAGGGAGGGGGGCGAATTTATGCCGAAAAATCAGCCTTGGGCGGTGTTGTATATAATCAATTCGTAGGCTTCCGTTTACCAATATTCCAGCCCCAGCGCCGAAGAGTTTTGACTATCTTTGGCGTCACGGCCACAGTAAGAGGGACTCGAAGAAAGATGAAGCTCTTATGTATGGCGTATGCAAGTGCAAGTTGTGTCCATATGCCTATGATCAGTTAGTAGCTAGTCAAATTGACCTAGAAAAAAGGAGAGAAAAATAAGGGTTATGACATACTAGCTTCTCCCCTGTTGGCCTTTTGTGCCTCTTCAAGGTCATCAGCAATGCCTATCTCATCGTCTTCTTCGGTGTGAGGACGCGCATCCTTTTCTTTGCTTGGCCATATTTTAGATATCGCGCTCTTCACGGAGCCAACAACGATGTGCTCGTAGTGTCCAATGCGATCAACACCCAGTAGCCGCACGGCTGCAAAGCAGAACGGGAAATCTAATGCAGACAGGAAGAAGTAGATGCCTAAAGCAGCCCAGCCGTATTCACGGGAGAGGGTGCGCATCCTTTGGGAGAATGATGGTTTTGAGGATGGGCTGGGGTTTGTGGAATTCGAACGAGTGAAAGTTCGGTATGTATATGTCCTTTTCGAGAACTGAGGGCGGATATTTCTAAATGGAGAGAAGGCTGATGCTGTAGATTGATGTCGGATAGCTGCGCTACGCGAGCCCTGGTGAAGGCCAACCCATGACGGAGACGGCTGGGAGTATTGTAGCTGTTTAAAAGGTGCTGAGAAGAGCTGTCTAGCTGAGCCTCGAGCCAAACCCCGGGAGGATATCATGTTTATTGCTGCCCGAGTGCTTTAAGATATCGTGTTCGGAGCAAACGTAATGTTGAAGCTCAAAAAAATAGTTGCTTGAAACCTACGAGGCATCGAACGGATTTTGGTCTTGGCGCATCGCAGCTCTGGAAAAACCTTGGCGCAAGTTCCTCACGAATTTCTATCTCGATCGTACTTTTTTGCTGAACAGCGACAAACTCGAGAACATCGAATGAAAGGCTCCTCGCGGCGGCCTTGAATACGACGAAAATGCCTCCGCGGTTACCCCGAAGCTCTGTGCAGCAATTGTTTGCGCCAGTAACACACCAGCTATGCAATCCATCCAGAATCACCATCACTACGGCCATACGGTCCTTTGGCATCAAGCCAATGTATCCTCCTAAATTCAGCAATAAGAACCTCGACCCAGCCGTACCGATTCTCTCTTCGCACCCGATAGCAGCCCATGAGCGTAAAGCTGCTACTCTGCCTCTCCGGGCGGGGGCTCTCGCCCTCAAGAAGGGAATGACTGCCATCTACGATCCAGAGACTGGCGTACGGACTCCTTGTACCGTTCTCCAATTAGACGGTGCCCAAGTCATTTCACACAAGACATTCGAGAAGAATGGATATTGTGCTGTCCAAGTCGGCTCTGGGTTTAAATACGAGCGAAACGTGACGAAGCCAATGTTGGGTCACTTCAGTGCAAACGGTGTCTCGCCAAAACGACATATCCACGAGTTCAGAGTCAAAAATGCGGATGGACTACTGCCAATTGGGGAGGTTATTAATGCCGATTGGTTCCTGGAAGGTCAATACGTCGACGTTCGATCCCACAGTCGCGGAATGGGATTTGCGGGTGGTATGAAGAGATGGGGTTTCCATGGTCAGGATCGAAGTCACGGTGTCAGTTTAACACATCGTTCGCTCGGTTCTACGGCTCCTTCTCAAGGTGGTGGTTCCAGAGTCTTCCCTGGCAAAAAGATGCCGGGGAGGATGGGAAACCATCAAGTGACACTGCAAAGTCTGAAGGTGCTGAAGGTTGATGCTGCAAACGGCATTGTCGTTGTTAAGGGTGAGTTCTACCTGCGCCTCTCTTTAAAAGAAAAATACGTATACTAACTCTGGAATTTAATAGGGAGTGTCGCCGGCCCGAAGGGACGCTGTGTCAAGATTCAAGATGCAATTAAGAAGCCATGGCCGAAGATTGAAGCTGCAAAGCCTGCTGCTCCAATTGTGGAATGAGCGTTACATTGTTTCATGAAGTTCTATTTATCTACTGTACAATAGCCCCTTAGAGTGGCGTTTACCTGTATTTTTTTTATCTTCCAAATCCCAGGAAATATGCATGAATGTAATTTGGATTGTCTAGGCGTTTTGCTTGCCTTTCCTCCAGTTATTCACATCCATTAACTTCTCTTGAACCTAACAAATTAAGGACGCAGCGTCCCATCCACGATCCCATGTTTCCAAACGCCACGCCAAGTTATATTTGTACAACCGTAGGGTAAAAGGGGTGATGTGAGTTATGAATACTCGGTTTGAGCTCAATATAGTAGATCGCTTATATTGCGCCTTTAAAGGGATCCTCCTCGGATTGGTTTAGCAATGGCACCGCCGTACCATCCTCCATCTCGAGGCTCCAGATTTGAGTGTTGAACTGCGTAAATTTATTATATTAGCACACTCATATTTGCCCACAGCGGAAACACTCGCGTCAACATAAAAGCGCAGGAAGGGGTATCCTTACATAGCCCAACCTGCTCTCTCTTATACTCTTGAATCGCATCTTTCCCTTTCCGCGAGTTCCCTTCACCCAGAACGAGATATCGATACGACCATGAAGCTGGTTCATCTCCCCGCTTATCCATGGGATTTGTTGCGCAAAGTATATCTCATCACCGAGAAGCTCCCGAGCCTGGGGTGAATGTCGGAGCGCATATAGCGTGCTGCTCACGATACTGGACGAAGATTTCTGGTAATTGAAGATCGCAAGGCTAGAAACGCCGATGATCGCCAAAAATATCGGGATAGTGGTTAGCCAACGCCGGTGGGAGCTGATTGAAGGTAGTTCGCGGTCTGCTCGTCGTGAGAGTAGGGGACCGCTATTTGGCTGAGGGGGTGCAATGAGTGTGCGGCGAGCGGGCATTGATGCCCGGGTAGGTGTCGTAGGATTCAGGAGGGGCCTATAGCACCGTAGTGCCCGGACGGAGTTCATGGTTGTGGCTAGAGAACGGTGAAATCGTTATTCGCGGTTTACTTGCTGTCATGGCTTTGGGTTGCAAGTAAGTTTTGATAATTCCGACCAAAAACCACGAGTCACGTGCCTTGTCGTCTTATCTGATCTTCCAATTTTCTATCTACAACATTTGTCCCACGTCTTTGTACACTGAGCTTGAACATACTCATCCGTGAATATTTAGGAGGTAGACTTGTTGGCTTACAAGAAATGATAGATCCTTCATCATGACCTCTGCACGGTTGCGAAAGACATTCAAATACCCAGACTCACAAAGCGGTGATGACACTCGTCCAGAGTTAGATGATCAAGGTGAGTGACGTTGATCTTTCCACGCTTACTACCCTTAGAATTCCCTTGGACTGCTACTAATAACGTATAGAGCAGGAGGACTTGATTGAAACTCTCCGCAAGGATAATGAGGCAGGGAATGCCTTTTATCAGGTCCTTATAATGCTCTTTCGTGTAGTATGGTTCAATATGCTAACAGGGACTATAGTTGATACTAGCTTTAGTTCCCTGCATCTCCAGCTTCATATTTATACCCACAGTCCTATCGTACAGATCTGTCTTTTCTGATAGAGTTTATGGACTTCTCAGTATCGCGTCACTCCTGTTAACGGCATATTATGTAAAATATTTTCCGTTGCCGCAACGGGAGTCAAGAAATAGGCACTCTATAAGCCTATCAGAGGAGAAGAATGATCCTATCAACCGATATGCAGTCACCGTTAACGCGGTTCTTTCTCTCTTCATGGTTCTCGTGGGGTTTTTGGGCTACCAAAGAGACCCCGAGAACATATATCATATCTTATATGTTGTCCCAGCTGGTAAGCTCCCACCACCAGATAGTTTACTAAATGCTAAACATGCCCTGTGCGGCTTTCTTGTTTAGTGATACTCTTTACAGCCGTGGCAGCTCGGAGAACAATGGTCTCGGTAGACCTTGATGAACTAGAACGTTTGCGATATGGGTATAAAGGGGCGTAACTATGTTAAGGCTGGAGAAGGGGAGACTTTATATTTACTTTTAAGTTGCATTTGGGATATACAAGTTGACTTTTTAGAAGCATTGCCACGTTCTTAACATGTGCTAATGGATAACCCATTTGATTGAACGGAGGTGACCGTTTACGAAGACTGTTACAAAGGATAGACAATAGAGGTTAAAGGGTAGGGATAGCTATACTGAGTTTCGCTAATCAATTGTCAACTACCAACTTGGGAGACTCCACATCAAAATATAATATTATCTTATACTCAAATATCAAAGGGTATTTACGCCCAGCCGTCGTTAAGGCTCTCATCACCCTCTGCCCATCTCATCGCCTGGAGTTTGGCCACTTTATTTTTAGCCGCCTGATTAGCTGGGCTGTCAACCTGGGGCTGGGGAGTGGGTGATCTGGGAGTTGGTGATCTGGGAGTTGGTGATTTGGGATCTGGCTGGGTTACAGGTGTTGACTTCGCTACTTGCTTGATCTGAGCTCTAGCCCGACCTTTCTTAGCAGCCGCGGCTGCTTTGGGCTTCGAGCATGTTCCTGCCGCCCTTTTAACTACCTTTATCGAAGGTCGCGAAGTTCGAGGACGTAGCATAGCTTGCGAATGTTGCTCCTCGGTTCCATTCCCGCTCTCACTATGATCACTGATGGAACCTTCAAGTTCATTTGCGTGTATCTCCTGTAGCTGACTCCGTCTTGTCGCCACTTTTCTGCTACCAGAAAAGTCAATGTGAGAGTAGCTCCGTCTACTAGGGGTAAATTCATCATCGACGTCTATCCCGCGTCTTCTTTTGCTACTTAGTTCATCGTCCAAACTTGGATCAATGGGTAAAACTTCGAATTCATCATCGCCGGGGTCGATGTTTACAGCTGGCTCTAGCGCCGGCTTATGGGGTTGAAGACTGGGATCAACTGAAAGCTCTTGTGTCTTACTTTGCCCATTTGGTACATCTGGATCAGGATATTCAAAGGTAATGCCCTCGGTAGGTTGATAGCGGTCCGTCATGTCTTGCCGGAAAATTGCGTTGCTCGGCACGACAAAACCTGTTTGAGGGCCCATGTCCATGAGGGCCGGATCGATTAAGCTCTCGTCCAGATTGGAACGGTCGTATAGGTTAGCTTCCGGCTCTATCTCACCATCATCGGTATCGGTATCGTGATCGTGATCATCTAGGATAGGATTAACCATTTTGGCCATTTCTGCTTCTTGTATTCTGAGCTGCATCCTGCGGCTGTCTTGCGATTCTTCGGGATGCTCGCCAGATTTCTTAAGCCAAAATAGGTTGGAATGGCTAAAGTCGACCAAAGATTCCACGCTCCTGATGTCAGCAACTTTTTTAGTATCATGTCCGATTCGAGTTTCAGAAGGTACATATCCCTTAATTGTTGGGTCACGACGTTTGCAGTTCGCGCAAGGACATATCTTTTCGCATCTTGGACACTTCCAATCCCGCACTTCCAACACGGACATTGGGGTCATATCGAATGCTCTATAGAGGCTGCCATAGCACCAATGCAAGTTACATTGAGTACAAGTTTCAAGTTTCCAGTTCAATGTAGGTCCACAAATATGGCATCGACTATATTTGTGCTTTTCAGCCTTGGTAATTTTTCGTCGCTTTCGGTTTGACTCCCTGTGAATTTCATCGTCGTCGTCTATACCGTCTTTGACTGGCTTTTTAATGTCGGTCCATGGGCGACGCTTCAACTCCACCTGGCATATTTCTGCTAGGGTCTTCTTTTCATACCTCTCTTGCTCAGTTGATAGAGGCTGAATAGGGTCCTTATCGACTCTGTCATTCTTTTCACCACGAGGAAGCTGCGCAATTTGGTTCCTCCAACGTTCGTGATCTCGAGTGAGATCTTTCCAACGAAACTGCTCCACCCACTTAAGCTTGGAGATACAGGCGCAACTTCGACCCATAGCAAAACAGTCCATGCAGATATCATAAGTATCATCCTCGCCATCTGGGAACTTGCCAATGCACGTTGGGCATGTGAGGAACCGGTTGAAAATGTTGCAACGACAATACGAACAAGTTATATTACTCGAGAACGGGACAAGTTCAACGTGCCTGGGTTCTGGTAATCGTGTAGAGAAGCTTTCTGATAAAAGAATGCGTGTATATAGTGTAAACAGGCGTTTAAACTCAGATTTCAAGGCGCGAAATCTCAAGCCCGCATGCGTAGTTGCCTTTGCGAGAAGGCCTGAATATTTCTTGAGCGAGAAATAAACGATTGCCTTGTTCTTGTACTGCTCATCCCGGCATACCATTCTAGCACGGGGTAGCGCTTCGCTTAGAGCTAGATCAAGGGTGTCAATTGTCGTCCTATTCCATGCCACCTTCATCGTACGTGTTCCCCTATTCCACACCTGGTGTGGCGCAAGAGGAGGGATCAAAATCAAGTCACCGACTTTCTGCTCCACAACCCAGGTCTTGAACGGCGCTGTCTTCCAAGCATTAATTTGCGCAAAGTGGTCTTCAATATCTATGTCATGTCCCAATGTTGATAGCCAATACTCGGAGACAACCTTGAAATCAGCGCTTTCGGTCATGAACCATATCGAGGAACCAGGTTTCGTTGCTTTCCCATTCTCCACAGCGCCGGTTGAGGTTTCGACCATGATATTATGCCCGGCCGTAGCGCACATCTCCTGATGAGCAGGAGTGTAGGTACCCTCATGGCCAATATAGCACTGCATATTCAGCGCCCTCATCTCATCGGGCAGGTTACTCATCAAGTCACCAGCGGTTGCCACCCCTTCCCCATTAGGCTCAACCGACTCGTTTAAGTAATACAGAAATGGTGGCAGGAGTCCTCGTAGCTTCTCGTGCCAGACGGGGGGACAATCAATATCCTTCAGGTACATGCGTTGGCAGTTAGGGTCCTTGTAATTTGTCGCGTCCAGCTGATCGGTGAGGCCGGACATGCTGGATAGGTAGTGTTGAATGGTAAGCGGCACGTTGGTCTTTTGTGTCAGGTCTCTCGCAATCTCAACTAAGACATGTTAAATGGCGCGTTAATCATCACGATTTGAAAGAGCGCGACTTACCTTTGCTGCCATGGTTGTCCTTGAGCCAACGTGAAGAGAAGATCCATTTCTCCAATCGGCTCTGATAACCCTCCACAACCAAAGGTTTGCCTCCCTTTATGACGTGTGCCTTCACAAGCTGCTCGAACTTCTTAGTTCCTTGCTCATCGATCGCGTCGCAATGAATTCGCGAGACTGGCTCGAAGTTAGGTGTGGACTCGACCAGTTCTGTAAAATCCAGGTCCGGAGAGATCGGCTCAAAGGCCGCCCGTGGTAATTGCGTTGCTCTCTGCAGCCATGAAGCTATACAAAGAGAAATCGTGAAAGCCGTTTTAATTACCAAAGGCGGTGGATACCAGCAGAAAATCACGTGATCTGTTCCAGGGTCCAAAAAGTTTCGCGTTTCTTCAATATTTAAAGAAAATAAGAGTTGTTGAAATAGCGAATTGGGCTGACGGAGTGAGTTAGCTAGCGGCATGAGATAGATATATGCGATTAAGAGATTACCGGAAGGCATTAGATTGGCGATACGGGGGCTATACCGGTGTGCTTTCTCCCCCACCTACCCGGTGAGCTGTCCCTGCGCAAGTTGAGGGAGCTACTTGAGGCTCAACTCCCAAATTTCTACACTTAAAGAAGCTTACAATTCTTTGAAATATATTAGGAGGGGTGTTACGCGGATGCAGAATCCAACATCAACCAAAAATGTTGCCTAATAGTTGCAGCTATATTCGAGCCGGCTTGGCCGTTTCCCATCGCGCCCTTGCGAATTGTCGAGCGTCACGACCTGGAAGAATATACAATGCCTTCTCCCCTAGCATATCGAAGCATCAACAGATGCGCCGTATGCGCCAGCCATTCTTGCGACACAGTTCCTCCGCGCCGGCTGTAATTGCTAGCCAACCACCGGAGAAATACTCACTACCAAATACAGGCATTCTTGCTGTCCTTCCAAAAAAATGGGTCCCATATGCAGAGTTGATACGCCTCGATAAGCCGACTGGGACGTACTATCTATATTTCCCTTGTCTCTTCTCCACGCTTCTCGCCGCGCCTTTAGCCATACCGATGACCACCCCGCTGGAGATCGCTTGGTTTTCTGGGTTGTTCTTTGCAGGAGCAATGGTCATGCGAGGCGCAGGATGTACAATCAACGATTTATGGGATCGTAATCTGGATCCCCATGTGGAACGAACGAAGTTTCGGCCAATTGCACGGAGGGCAATCACTCCCAAGGATGCAATCGTATTTACCGGTGCCCAGCTCTTCGCCGGGCTCGCCATCCTCCTTCAGTTCCCTTTTCAGTGCTTCTGGTATGCGACCCCCAGCCTGCTCTTCGTTGCCGCATATCCACTCGCCAAGCGAGTGACAAACTATCCCCAGGCTATGTTAGGGTTGACGTTTTCATGGGGTGCAGTCATGGGATTCCCAGCGCTGGGAATTGATGTTTTGGGTGATTCCAGCATCCTAGCAGCATGTGCTTCTCTATACGCTAGTAATGTGGCCTGGACAGTACTTTATGACACCATCTATGCTCATATGGATGTGAAGGACGATGCTAAAGCTGGGATAAAGTCAATCGCCTTGGCGCATACTGATACTAGCAAGTATGTCATGTCAGGCCTCGCGGCAGTTCAGGTTGGTCTGCTGGCTGCAGCTGGAGTAGCGGCTGGTGCTGGGCCCGTCTTCTTCGTTGGCAGCTGTGGTGGTGCTATATTATCACTGGGGACAATGATTTGGCGAGTTAAACTAACTGACCCCCGGGACTGTTGGTGGTGGTTCAAGTATGGCTGCTGGTTCACAGGGAGCACTATATCCCTTGGGCTCCTTGGGGATTATGCTGTGAGAAGGACTGACGAAAGTGAGGATCGTGGAGACAAAGACTCGACCACACAGTGATCAGTTGGACAAAGCGTGTATGAGTAGAGTGTATAATAAGTTACTTGGCCCAACACTAGGCTTCACAGTACTCTTCAATGGCCTTCACTATCTTCCTCCAGTCTTCCATGGCACCATCACCTACGTCGCCGCAAGCAAGCTCCTTTTCCATGGGTTTTAGAACCGTGATCCAGCCACGATCAGTTTCAGATTGGAATCCCCAACTAGTTTCCAGAATCTCAACCTGTCTTCTTGTGAGGGGGTTTTTCCACATTGCAGTGTTCATCGCGGGCGCCACGAATATCCTTGGTACAGGCTTCTTGCCACGGTCAATTGTGCCAGAGGTATCCCAAGCCCGAACGACAGAAAGTAATAGGTTATCTGCCATTCCGATCGTCATTTTTGCTAGGGTATTTGCAGATAGCGGGGCGATAAGAAGTACGTGAGCCCATCTCCGTAGCTCAATATGTAGAATGTCCGCTCCCCTAACCCACGGCTTCTTCCATTCATCTTCGTTATGGTAGATGCCCTCGACGCTATTCATCCGCCGAATATCCCGTAAAGTGGGTTGCTCAGCACTTTGCCCACCAAGAAAGTTGGCAGCGGATTCTGTTAGGACAACTCGGATCGTAAACTTATCCTGAGATCCCAAAGAGGCGATTATATCGGGTAGTTTGATGGTGGCAACGGAGCCGGTTGATGCTAATAGAATATGATATTTTCCGTCATTGGCGTAATCGGCGGCGGAAAAAGCTGGCCCCAGCTCATCCATTGTAGCAGATGGTAATAGATCTCTTGCGTTGAGTGCTGAGCTGAGAGCTAATATCCATCCCAGGTGGTGTACTAAACCAAACATACACCCTGAGATAGGCTTGTGGTCAAAATATAGTTACGGGCTGTTTTAGTAACAAGTATAGTTACCGATTAGTCATGTTGAGTGTTTATCTTAGCAAATATAGACCATATATAGTGAGACCTCGTTCAAATAAGTCTCGTATCGCATTTTTGAAGCCTTTTAGCATTCACTATATTTTAAGAGCAAGTAACGTATATTTGACAAAAATAAGCATCGAATCGTCCAACCAACGTGGAAACCTAGCCATGTTTACCAGACGAAATATGCCTAGAACCGCATTCTCTCGGTTCCATCCAATCTTTTCGGCACTGGGCGTTTTAGACCTACGTTACATCCAGTACCAATTTCCCAAAAATTTATATACCCCTTCCCCCCATCTAGCCCAAAAAATATATCCGTTACGGCTACAAAACAAATCATTAGGGATGCTTTACTCGGACTCAAAGTGCTACATGACCAAGATGTCGTCTATATAGATAGAGATTTTAGGCGTTTCTTTTTGTCAAGTTTTCTTTCTGGAGGCAATTACCCGCGATGTTGCTATAGACATCAAAAGCAGAAAACGTCATGGCTAATTGGGAAGAAGACTGTTGAGAAATAGTTATCAAGCGGGCTCAACTGGCTGATATCAAGGACAGGGCCCTAGCAGTGATATTGTCGGCTGGTATCTGGTATAAATAGGGTCGCTACTCGATATACAGTAGTGCGTATGTGCAGTCTTATATGTGCAGTCTTGAAACATGTTACTTTCGCTGTTGATGCAAAGGAGCTTCCTGAAGGTGTGAGTGGTCAATTAACGTTCTCTAACGTCAACTCTCGTATCTGAGGAATGATGACTCTATCGGCGCATTCTCGAAGCATATCGACGACGAAAGCCCTTGGTGCATCTTCATTAATGTACTTTGGAGTGGATTCGATGAAATTGTCCCCCGTGAACCATTTACTCTGTGAAAGGGTGTTGGCCTGGCCTTTAAATATCTAATCGCCGGCTCAACAGACATTGATCCGAGATAGAGACTCACTACTCAAAGGGCTTTGGGTCATCCATAGTTGAAGGGGGTCGAGCATCAAATTCGAGCGAGTTCGTACCTATGTCCTTGCTAGTGTATCTGATTGTAGCTGTTTTTCTCTGTTGTAAAATATCCATTTATTTAACACGCTATGATAGCTGTTAGAAGCCAGCCCGACAGAGATATTTCTAACTCGAAATCCTCGTTGGTGAGATGTATTAGTTTCACGCATCGTTATTGGCTGATTATGATTAATAATACCCGTCTTTCACGTGGTTAAGCTTTCCGCAAAAGTTCCCCAGAGCTTTCGACTTCTGCGATTCATTTGATTCTTCCTGGCATATCTTATATCCCTTGTACGATAAAGGATTAGTTTCGGCTGTCATAATGGGCTCTAGAATACCAGCGTCGTCGGTAAGAATTACATCATGTTGATGCTCTCTTATTCCCACGCCGCGGCTCACATTATCAATAGCTCCTTCGATTCGCCCGCCTACCCAACCCGGCGATAAAGATATTCGGGCTCACCCCTTTGCAAATACGCCTACTATCAGACGAAACCAAATCTGCGATTGATAAAGCAGTGGCCTCAGCACCTGTTGTTCTGTTCATGAAAGGGACCCCAGAGACGCCGCAATGTGGATTTTCAAGAGCTAGCATCCAGGTCCTTGGTCTTCAAGGCCTAGACCCAAAGAAGTTCACAGCATTTAATGTGCTTGAAGATCCTGAGTTACGACAAGGTATGGATAATAATGCTCTCCTGCATGGAAGACGTAGTTGTGACTGACTCATGGGTGATTTATTATAGGGATCAAGGAGTACTCAGACTGGCCAACCATTCCCCAGCTCTACGTCGAAAAGGAATTCGTCGGTGGATGTGATATCTTGATGTCCATGCACCAGAATGGAGAGTTGTCAAAATTGTTCGAAGACAAGGGCCTTGTTGTGCAGGCAGAGAAATGAATAATTCCTCGTTAATCTATGCATTACATGTCAAAGAAAAGGCACAGTGGTATATTATTTATCAGTCGGCGTTTTAGAGGGTCGAATTTTTGTTTCGAATTGTTCTTTTGTCAATAACTCGGGGGCTCCACTGTCTGGTTTGGTACCCCGGGGTTTGATGTGTAAGATGAGATATAAAGATTACATATGGGATGCCATGTACACCACAACCTTTTCTTTTACTCTCTTTCGCTAGATACCCAGTGTTTGAGCCATTATCAAGAGCTATGGTCAGCGCCCAAAGGCAGTCGTCGAGGTCGGGAGCCCTAGCCCTTATATCCAAAATAGGAAATCTTCACTACATCCCTTCTACTCCAACCCCTCCATCCGCCCTTCCAATAGATGGGATCTCATACTCTGTCTACCATTGGAGTCTAAATACAATACCTGGGCTCAATGGCTAAGTCACAATCTTACCGCACTGTATTCCAAGCTCCAGCTACCAGGGCTTCGGCGCGGACACATTCTCCTGGTCAAACCCCGTTTGCTCGGGCCAACGCAAATATGCGGAGATCTGTTCCTCCTGCCCGCATGGAATTTGCGAGGGTGTCTAGCATTAGGCCTGAGACTGCAAGTCAGCGTGCAAGTGTGGGAGAGTTGAAGGAGGGACGCGACTTTCTACGGTCGTTCGTTGGTGGGTATCAAGTTCGGCTGATGACACCCGAGTTTTTCTGACATCTTATATAGGGCTATTGGAGACAACACAAGAGGAGCTTGCAGAGGACCTCACTGCAGCAATTACTGGCACTGAAAATTCTCTGAAAACCCGCCTCACCGATATGGCTACTGCATATGTTCGAAGAGCAGACCAATTTCAGACCGACTGCGAGAAAACATTTGCCCAAATCCAGAGCCCAGTTTCTACGTTGCCTCCTGGGGACTCATCTGCCAAATTTGATTCTGCAAGCGTACTCGGAATTGACCGAGATAAATTTGTGAACGCACTAGATGCTAAAAATCGGTCCTTGGATCGGATGTGGGTTGAATGGGAGAAAGTACAACAGAAGATAGCCTGTCTTTCTGTTGAAGTTCTTGGTGTAGATGGAACTGGTGTTGTCAAGGGCCCCAGCAAGAGGGTAACGAAGAAGAAATTAAACCGTGCTACTACCATATTCCGCAAACAACTATTAGAACAAGAAGCAATGCTTGGGGAGCTTCAGAAGCAGGGTCAGGATATATCAACGATGACAGCGAATACGGTGAAACAGTTAAGGGCTCGTCAGAAGGTATAGTGCTCCATTTACTCTAATATTCGGCGTTTCTATCTGTTTGGGAGGTTACTAACCGCTCTGGGTTATCCGGGAGAATAGAAATGTGTCGACCAGAAGAAGAAACAGCGCGAAGAAGTATGCCAGCTAGCCAGGAAGATAATGACCCGTGTTTAAGATCCGCTTGATGGCAATAATGTGGTGGAATAGCAAGTTATGCGAAGTATGAGGCAAATATATATATATCGTATTGTTATTCATATCTTAACCAGGAACGAAATGAGCTCTCTGTTGAAAGGTAGCTACTATCTACAACATTGATAATCTTCTAGCTTTATATACATACAATCAAACTCAAGCAAGAACCTTTATATATATACGGAGTATGGTCTCTCAATTCCTCTGGTTGACTTGTCCAGGCGATTTAGCCTCCTCTTGCTTTTTAACCTCTGCCTCGTTGATACTTTTAAGCATCTTGATCCTTTGTCGTTCTTCAAATGCCTCTCTGGCTTTCATGATTCGCTGTACTATTTCCCCAGCATTGACATTCTGGAAGGGATGGTTGCCGACTTCTTTGAATATACCCAATTTCCTGGGCTCTTCGTATGGATCAAAGGTTAAGGGAATGAAAGTTGTTGGGCCATGGTACACCACGTTGGCCATTCCGAAGGGACTGGCGTTCAGGTATGCCTCTGTTGGCGTAAACGGCGCAGCAAATATAACAGCATTAACATACTATGAGAGAGGATTAGCCTATCAGGTATTTCTTAGGGCAGACAGGGAGTATCCTTACACGACACTGGAGGACACAGAGGCCGCGCTCAAAGATATTCATAATTGGGTAATTCAAGCCTTTCCAGCGATTGATTACTTCATCGTCATGAACACCGGCGACGATATATGCGGGGCCGTAATCTTCTCCGTGCTCCTTTATTCTCAGAGCCGCCTGGTCTGGATGGAACCATCCTCGGGCGGCCCCTTCCTCTTCTTCTACTGAGTGCACACAACGCAGAAACTCAATATGACCAGATGAAAATAGGTCAAAGCCGCCATCAACATATACAATCTTCTGGCCTGGTTTCGGTTTTACACCTTCCACCAGCTGCTGTAACTGTTCGGGGGCTCCAGGTACAGCGTTTGTACTCAGAGTAGAGGGGCCGTTCCAATGCCAGACTTCAGGGCCTGGGCGCAGGCCTGTCTCATCTGTAGCATAATCCCTGATTCTTTGGAAATGGCTCTTTCCGGCCTCCTCCATTTCTTCTGGGGTACCAGAACCCTCTTTACCATTTAGGTAAGCCAGGAGAGATTTGATAAAGTGCGTCTTTGTGCATAGAAGCATACGGCCAACTAGATCTGTCGTTGAGATCCCTGGGGTACGTTTCACTACTAGGAAGCGCTCAGCAGCTTTGACGAATCGATAGCAGTCGTTGCCGTCGCTATCTGAGGTAATATCATCCCCATGGACAACATAGTGACACCCATAATGGGATATCCACTTCAGAGAAGTTACATATGGAGCATAAGGGATGGATTTTGAAGACCATCGACAAGCATCCACAGCAGCAATGCTTGGAGAGATATCAGCAAGTATACGAGAAGGATTCCGTACATGGGAGGCTTGACCAACCGTTCAGCAAGAGTCATCACGGTTGGGCCCTTATTGTCCGAGATTTCCTCGTCTGAGTGCACACCAACAAGTAGCTCCTTTCCGAGTCTGCGGGCTTGTAGCATGGCTCCCGCATGGCCTAACCTCCAAGACCAATTAGAAAGATAACTACATATGCAACTTCCAGGCGATTCGAGTCAGGGTTAAACGAACCATGGTGACTGAAGTCAAAGCACCCGTCTACCCAGATCCGGTCTTTTGATATTGGAACATCCTCCTGAGGGTCAACTGGCCATTGTCCTGGCTGTGGGAGTGCCCCGCGTTCAAATGCTGGCTGCGTCATAGTTACTGTTGTAGTTTTGAATTAAAAGATTGACGGCAGTATGGAGAGGCAACTGGATCGCGTGAAGCTGCCAAATTCGTGTCTCTTATCAATTAGAACCTCCTAGTGGCGACGCTGTCCCGCATCTTCATCGTATTCAAGGAGTTCGTCCTTGTTGCTGCAAAATGGTTCATCCCTTTTTTCTTTACCCCTGGCCCGAGGATGGTTAGATACGCCCTTGATACCAGCTATCACCGTAATTTTGCCGCAAAAGGGGCACTTCCCCCGCAAGCCGTACTGTCACTATACCGTATCACCCTATCGTTCGCAGTGAAAGTCGCTGCTTCAATATCCCTGGCACATCCAACATCGATCTCGTATCTCCAACAAACTACCAACGGCCAGCCCATCGACAGGCGCTCAGCTTGCCGGCATTTACGGAGAAGTCCATTGAGGACCTAGCATGTAATATCGGCACCACGCGAGAGGCGAGGGGTTCCACACCCTTGAAGATGCAGTCCGCCATAAAGATGAAGCTTGAGACTGAGAAGGCTTCAGCTCACAATACTGTACGTTCATATCTACAATCTCTCTGCTCGTCCTCTCTTTCTCTATCTATATATATCTATACCATCGAGAAGCCGCAAAGCTGGACTACGCAACCACTATCCATGTCCGGGCTGTCATGTTGGACGGAGGGGGCTACCCTCCGCCCCCTAATAACAACCCTGGAGATAGAGAGGTAAATTTGACCTACCAATGCTTACTATTTATCTGCCGTTTACGGCATCTGAATCTGTCTAGGGATATAACTCAGTCTCCGCCATAGCAACGCCGATAACCGGCAGCAATAGTTTTGGACCACAGAGTGCTACCAATATATACTCCCATATACACGAAACAGCGTCGAAACGAATTCAGACACTCGACTATCTGCGCAGCGCGTGAGTTGCCTTCCCCCTACTCGTAATGGGTGGATTAAATGTTGACTTTATATGCTTAATCGACAGTCACAATGGCCGGGTTTACTGGTTCAATACCATTCATTTTTCCAAAGCCGATCTCGCCCGTATGCCCTACTTTGAGAAACGCAAACTCACTCGCCGTGCCATAAACTACCTCTTCCTAGGTTTCTCCCTTCCGCCGATACTGGATGTCAGCTCGGGGTTGTCTGAATACTTGAAATCCCTTAACGCTCTACTGCTTGAATTTGAATCCTTTCAACAGATCCATGCT
>JANTQJ010000272.1:0-19710 GCA_032989685.1 Arthroderma sp. PD_2
TTTCAGAAGATTAGCATATGTCTGCTGCGGCAGTTTCAACTACGATTATTGAGTCACACACTTCAGCTGCTCCCGTCGTGGGAGCCGGCGACCATGGCGACACCCAAGGCCTATCCAACGGAGGCTGCCCAAGATGTGGGTTCGAAGGCGCATCCCGACAGCAGAGGGAGAGAGAGATAGCTCAGCAGAGACGGATAGAAGAGTTAGAGGCGCAGACTAGGCTTTTAACCGAAAAGGCTGCACTTTCTGGTATGTTTACCGTTATGAACATATTTTCTCCCTGTACGGAGTACAAGAAGCACAAAACTGATTACCGCTCGTCTACTCTAGCTGAAAAACTAGCCGACTACGAAGATGGCCTACAGACTGGACGCACTCAGTCACAAGGAACGATTTCTATCTCGCCGTCAAAGCCTGTGGCCATTCCACTGTCCTCTTCATTCCCACCACCATCCCTAGGTCAGCAGCCGCAGCCGCAGTCGCGGTTACCACCGTCCTCTTCCCCTCCACAGCAGCAGACCAGACTGGCAACCCTGGCCTCTTACCTTCCATACGGCCGCCGGACCAGCAGTAATGCCAGCGCTACTCAGTCCCGCCAATCTGTCTCCTCCTCCTCTCCCCCACCGGCAAACAAAAACGTGTTATATTCCACCAAAAACCCAGTCAGCGAACCCCCGCAGCAGCCATCAAATTTCCTCCAAGGTGCCCTAGACCGCGAACAGGCACTTCGCAAGGAGGCAGAATCGCGCCTAACGCAAGCAAATTCCGAGCTAGAAGAGTTGAGCGCCGAGCTGTTCATGCGCGCAAATGAGATGGTGGCAACCGAACGTAGGGAGAGAGCGAAGCTGGAGGAGCGTGTCCAGGTGCTTGAGCGGCGCGATAAAGAGAAGAGAAAGAGACTAGAACGGCTGGAGAAAGCTGTCGAGCGAGTTGAGCGGGTGAAGGGCCTTATTGGCGGCCCATAGTGTCCAACCCTATCTCCATCTCTGCCGTGACTTTTGCGACGATTTGAACTGCTTTATATGACTGTTATGCGATATGCTTGTTTGTGCTATAATCCTGCATACCTTACTCCCCGTTTCTCGCCATGCCGGCGCGCTAGACGACTCGGGGTAGTGTCTCTGCATTTTTGACGGACTCAGGGAGGACTGGCGTCTGGGTAATTCTGGCCTTGTTTTAAACATCATTTTATCAAGTAAATAACTTGTTTCCTCCTTCCTATTTCACTTGATTACGTCATTGTCATGTGATCATGACTAAGCCATTATAAAAAGTAGGGCTTTTAGTCAGCAGCCCTAAATCTTTTTTTCGCTTAGAAACAAGGGCGCTAATCCACAAGGGGAAGTGCGACCTGGAAAAGCATCTGGAACTGCGGGCAATCTTCAAATTCTCTCCTCGACGACGACATTATCGAAGTATCACCATCCAACAAGTAGCTTCGGGACCCCGTAACATCCGTCAAGGTGCGTTTCTCCTTGAGCCTGGCATCGCAGATACCCACATTGGAGTCCTCTCAGTCGGGTTGGTTGAGCTAACGTTTTCTTTCCTGTTCAGATGGTCGCCGCAAAGAAGCATGTCGCGATTGTGAAGAAGCGTATGTCTATCTCAATACTCCTCCAGTTGTCCTAGCCTTCGAATCGGCCCGTTATCCCTGGAAATGCCACCGGTTCCGCGTTGAGCATAAGTGCAAGGGTTGTTTGGGAATCGGCTCTTTGACCGATGAATGGGAAGGGGGAAAAACTCGAAGAGTCCGAACGAGATGAGCTGATTGAATTTGTTATGGGAATACAGACAAGAACCGGTTCAACCGACACCAGTCGGATATGTTCATGCGTGTCGGTGCTTCATGGCGCAAACCAAAGGGTATTGACAACCGTGTCCGCCGACGATTCTCCGGCCAGGCTGCTATGCCAAAAGTACGTTATACCTACCGACAGCCCTGTCATATCGAAATCGGGAATGGGGAACTAGTCGAGCCACGGTGCTACGAATTGGCGACTCAAATCCATAAGTGTTGGGACTGAGTGGAATATCATACTGATGCATGATTGATTTGTACAGATTGGTTACGGAAGCAACAAGAAGACCCGCCACATGATCCCATCCGGACACAAAGTGTTCCTCGTCCAGAACCCCAAGGACGTTGAGCTATTGCTCATGCACAACCGCACATACGCCGCTGAGTACGTTTCCTGCAACCCCGTTCTCGAGGATCCGCTTTCTTTCGCTTGGAAGAGGGTACACCTATCATCTTTGATCACATCTAATTACTCTTTAAAAATTAGGATCGGCCACGCTGTTTCTTCCGCAAAGCGAGTTGACATCATTGCCAAGGCTAAGGCTCTCGGTGTCAAGGTCACGAGACTAACGACCGAATCGTAAACGCTTTCCTGTTTGTTCGTTTGTTTGCTGGGCGGTTGGGGAGAACTGGGTGTTGTCATGAACCTCTTAATCTTCGTCCTTGTTCTACATCAGGGAACGTGGCTTTCCTATCAGGGTTGGGTTAGATGAATTAAAAAAATGAATAAGTTACCCGATTCTCAAAACAAAACCGTTCCACCGCAAAGCAGACGGTGGCCTCCCTCCATATATCGGCTTGTCAATGAAGACGTATGGTAAGAGTCAATCTAGATTTCCATAGAATGGAACATGCTACTTGATGTACACGTTTCGTCCCCTGATATCACTGAGTGGTTGTTCCTCGCTACAGTTCCCTGGCCAACAGAAATTAAGCAAATCTTCCTTGTTCACGCATTTAATTACTAGTTATAAAAACGTTACAAACGCCGGCTCTATGCATGCAAATCTTCAAATAGATCTATGTACGGAAGTTTAAAAGATGTCTAAGCACTAGAAGCAGCAAGCTCGACATTTGAGCTCTCTTCCGCGAGTTTTGTCAAGTTGATAGTTCCCAACCCTTCCACCAAAGCTGTCTCATCATCTTCTATCATACCCTTTCCAATCACCACGGCCCCATCTTCATCTTCGACCCATTCTGGTGCAACCGTTGGCCCCTCAACGCCTTCAGGGGGCATCCCCCATTTAGGCATCTGGCTCTTATATTTCCATTTACCAGTAATATCCGAATATGCAACAGCATGGAGGAATATACCTAGTTCATGCACGCCTGGGTCAGAGTATAACTCGGTACCACATACGTCGCAGTGCTTCCCATTCATTTTCTCGCCTTTCCGTCTCAAGTAATCGCTAATCATAACGTCATGCTCGCGTGCTAGCAGCTCGTTGACAACGTTTGGGTCACCGCCCTTGGTAACGCGCTCAGGTGGGGGAGTTTGGAATGTTTGGTAGCTAAGGGAATCGGCTGGTTCAGTTTTGCCCATGCGTGATAGCCGAGCTATTATCTCTTCGTCATTATCGCCTGTGCTCTCGGATTTGCCTAGGTTACTACCGAAGACGCGACGGTTCGAGTAAATTGGATCGTTTGTGATTGGATGGCCAAGGAACTGAAGATGAACTCGAATTTGATGTGTTCGTCCGGTCAGTGGGAGACAGTGGACAATACTGTAGCCTTCATCAACATCAGCAGGCGATGGCGGAGGTGTGGCAGCTCTGTCTTCAGGGTTAGGTGAAGTAGCACTCTCCCCATCTGGGGTCGCGGATGAGCTTGAATCCGGATTATTGGATCTTTTCATAGGAGGGTAGTATGCCACTCTGCGGAATTTTGTTGTAGCTTCTTTTCCTGTTGCTCTAACTCGATTCAAGCCAAGAACAGGACTAACTTTCAGCATGGGTTGGTCGCATAGCACGACTCCATCTGGAAAATAACCCTTCACTCGCGCAATGTATTCCTTCTGAACGGTTCGTGCTCGTAATGAGTCGGCCATCCGTTCCGCAGCCCTGGGATGCTTCCCAAGAAACATGATACCAGACGTCAACCTGTCCAGCCTGTTGCATGGAAGAGGGTTCCAGCCATATCCGCGCTCTGCTCGCATCATCTCAACTACAGAATTGTAGTTATATCTTCCTGCTGGGTGCACTGGTATACCGGCGGGCTTGTCGATAACGATAATGTCATTGTCTTCGTGGACTATCTTGATCGGAAGGCTAGTTACAGGAGGTTCATGTCTGTGCAATGTATGCGAAACGATCTGTCCGTTCTGTATTGTACTGTCGACATTAGCCGGTTTGCCGTCGATAGTGATCCTACCACCCTCAATGGCCTCCCGCTGTAAGAATTTTGTTAGTTTAGACTCGATCCAAAGAATAGGAAAAGAGGGGTATTAAAGGCGAAACGAACATAATACTCCTTCGGCCGGTCTCGAAACTCAGTGGTAAAGATTTTTAGCAGGTTCTGCCCCCTCCATCTCTCCTTGCAGTAAGTATTATAAGTGAAGTGGTATGGAGCCACACGGCGCAACCCTCTTTCAAGATAATATGGGCCGGGCCATGGATCACACGGCGTGACAATAACCTCAGGAGGCTCTTCGAAGACTTCGGGCTTCCACTTAGGCTCCTCCACAACAGTCAAAGCCATGATAGGAGGTGGTCGAAACCCTCGCCGTACCAGGTAGGCGAGGATGCGCGGTGAGGGCGCCAGGGGTAGTTATGTTAACGGAAACCTCCCTAAAGAGATAGACCCAATCCAACGCCGGCAGAAAATTCCCTAATAGAATAAGTAAACACAGGTAAACATATTATGAACTTATCGTCAATCACTTTTTTTCACCTCGAAAGCTTTTTTTGATATTCAATTGCCAAGAGCTTATCACGTGACTTTATTTTGCTTATTAATAACTTATGTAATTTGATCTTATCTGATAAGAATGAGCCTCGGTTTAATTTCATCGACCGACGAAGACATTCTCTATTTCTTCCTTCTAAATAACTAGATCATGGAAGGCGGATGCAAGAAGGATAATCTGGCAGCATGAGTAACGAGGTATCCAGCAAGAAAGCAAGAACGAGGAAAGACTATGCGTATCACCTGGAATACCGTACAAGATGGTATGCTCTCAGCCAGGATTTTAACTACAGAATATGTTGAACACAGCTAATATTATACGATTTTATTGGAATGAAGGTCTGATAACGACATGTATTCACATCTGAATAACAGCATATATGCCTTTCTTTTTGACTCTATCATAAACTCATACTTGATATCCCATTGTGGCCTTGACCCGTTCACGTCACGGCCCGATTCATCTACCCTCACCGAGTCCTCGCAGATTGGCCTCGTGGTTTCATCATACTGTGACTATTTCGCTTCTGTTGCCTTTCCTGATGTGCTCGATCTGGGCCTACGCGTGGTCAAGCTAGGAAAATCCAGCGTGACTTATGAGGTTGGAGTGTTCAAAAAGGGTGAAGATGCGGTTAAAGTCGTGGGTGGATTTACCCATGTGTTTGTACGGAAGAAGGATATGAAGCCTACGTCAACTGGTATGAGTGCGACTATTCGGAAGGGGCTAGAGATATTAATGGTGGATGAAAGACGAGGATCCTCCAAGTTATAATACCTGGTAGAAGGAATACGATCAGTTCTGGTCATTTCGAATAAACCCCAGTTCCATTCTCTATTCTTTATGTCATGCAAATTAAATGCCGACCAAATCAATTAAATACAATTCCACCAAGCTCTAAGTAGGAAAGGAGAGAGGAAGTGTGAAACCAGTTTTCTTTTCTTTTTCCCAAACGCCCAAAGCCTGATCTCCGATAACAAGTCATGTCTTTGTCTAGCAAGTCATCAAGGTGAAGTCATAAGAGCCAAAACAGCAAGTAGTGGCTAAAAAGTAGTAAAAGAAACAAAATGCAACCGTTCCCGCCCAGTAGGATGATGAGGTGTGTTTTGGACTATTGGGTAGCGCACTGCGCGCCTCCCTCACCGTCCTCCTCATCTTCGTCGACCCAAGCACCGCCTCCTTGGGGATCGTTTCCGCCCATGCTATCTAGGCTAGCTTTGGGGTCATATTCAACATCGTCAACGATGTCCGCTTCAATTGCAGGTGCGTTGTTGGCAGGAAGTATTTCTCGTAGCCGGTTCAAGGACGTAGGGTTCGAGGCCCACCCGTCTTCGGGGAATTTGATCTCAACGACCAGGTAGAGATCACCCCGCGCGTCACTACGCTTGAATGGCATGCCCTCACCGGGAACCTTCAGCACCTGGCCAGGACGGAGGATGTCTCCAGGGTTCTGAGGGTGCTTAATTTCAATACCTCTTCCGTCGAGGTGCTTCAAAACAACACGGGAAAATCCACAAAGCGCCTCACCAAGGGTGACTTCCAGCGTAGCGGATAGGTCGCCGCCGTCACGTTTGAAAGTCTTGTGCTCGGCTTGATCTAGATGAAAGATGATATCTCCAGGTTCAATATCGGGCTGCTGATCGCCTTCACCCTCAAGAACGATTCTCTCTCCTTCCCTATAATATTTTGTTAGTGATAGATACTTGATAGAATCGAATAACTCATACACACTTTGCGCCGCGAGGGATGTAAATTTCGAGTATCTTCTTTTCCTCAGTAACCTTCTTTCCCTTGCACTTCTTGCACTTGTCTTTGGGTTGGAAGAAAGAACCAGCACCGTCGCAGGTTGTACATCTCATCATCGACTGGGTGACAAGGCCTGGTCCGATTTGTACCAAGGTCTCCTTTTGTCCTATATCGCTTTATATTAGCCACGGCAAACTCCGTGAAATGGGATGGGCTCTTTGCTAAGAGAAATTTACCTTGACCCCCACAAGACGAGCATTTCTTAGGAACTGCCTTTTCTTTGCCACCTTTCCCTTTGCATAGACTGCAAATGATGTTCTTGGTGCTAGCGAACTTGACGGTTCTGCCTTTGTAAAGGTCCTCCAGACTGACAGTATACTGCTGTTCTTCGTTAGGTCCCTTCCGGCGTCTTCCTGGTCCACTACCTCTGGGATCAAAACCAGGCATTCCTCCACCTCCACCACCCATATTCATCCCGAACATCGAGGCTAATATGTCGTCCAGGTCAGGACCGCCGCCTGGTCCTCCAGGGCGGCCAGAGCCGTCGAACGCGGACATGCCATGGGTGTCGTAGATATGTTTCTTTTCTTCGTCATAGAGGATTTCGTACGCCTGGCTGACGGCCTTGAATTTTATCTCTGCTTCCTTTCGGCCATCTTCCTGGACCTTGTCGGGATGATACTGGAGAGCTAACTATTGAAGAGTTTTGTCCTGGTCAGCAACATCGTCCACGACATCCTTTTTTATGGGTCATGATCATCTCGCAGTCGGCCTCATACCTTTCGATAAGCCTTTCGGATTTCGTCCTTGGACGCGGATCTATCAAGATTCAAAACCTCTTTAACCAGCCATTAGTATCTGCCTTCACTTCCACTCGAGGGGGTATATATACCATAGAGATCGATCTCTTCTGCTGCGGAATTCACTATATCACCCTGTTAGCATCGAACATCACTCTGGAACACATCCAGGCAAAGGCCTCAGGCCATTCTCGGGGGGTGCTGGGGTGAAGTTGCAAAGTGATACTTACTCTCTCCACGACGACTTGGGTTTCGCGGCTCTAGAAAAGACCGTACAACCTGTCTCCGGCTTGACGAAACGAAGAAGAATGATCGTAAATGGCCGTCCCCAACAGCCACGGTCTTCTAAATGCGATTTGAATGCTTGCTTCAGGGTGTAAGAAGAATGAAAATTTGTAATTCACTTCGTCTGATTTGGTTAAAAAAAGTTCTTAGCGGCGGAAAGGGAAAAGCTATTTTTTTTTTGTCAACATCAGTGAAGAAAAAAGAAAGCCTGCGCAACGCCCTACCATCGCATTACATCGCATCACTGCTCAACTTCTGTGCTTGTTGAATGTGAATCTGTCCTCTGGCAATTCACTTGGATACAGGACATTCTGATTCTCAGGATGAATAGCTGCCCGTCATGACAGTTCTGCTGTACCGCCCCGTCCTCGCCAGAGCTCCCTGGGTATGCAGGAGCTGCCAGTCGCATTTCTCGACATCAGCAATTTTATCGCACAAAAGGACTAAGAATTCTCTCCCCGATGCGCCGGCACGAACTCGTTTTGCTCCCTCGCCGACGGGATACCTCCATCTTGGATCGTTGAGAACAGCGTTGTTCAACTACTTGCTCGCAAAACGTACTGGAGGCCAGTTTCTTCTCCGCATTGAGGATACGGACCAGGTAGGTCGATAGCGGGCTCAATAGTTTAGCTATGTGCCACGTCTAGGGCTCAGGGGAATACCTACTGACTGTCGAAGAAAAGGACGGTTCCTGGAGCGGAGCAAAGGCTATACGATGACCTAGAATGGGCTGGCATTCAGTGGGACGAAGGTACGGTTACGCCATGATGTACAAAACAAGGGGATCTCGATTTCTGATATATAATGATTACAGGTCCGACAGTTGGTGGTCCTTACGGGCCGTATAGACAGGTAATTGGCCTTACTCCGGAGTTCCTAAAATAGTATACCTGAAGCTCACACAAAGTCGTCTTTAGTCCGAAAGAACCGAACTATATCAAACCCAGACCCAGCGTCTCATCTCGAGCGGCCATGCATACAGATGTTTTTGCACTCCGGAACACCTCGATAGCGTTGCTCGGCATCGCAACGACATGGGTTTAACTCCCGGATACGATAGAACTTGCGCCGGAATTTCACAGGGAGAGTCGGATGAGCGAGCGGCAAAGGGAGAGCTTCACGTCACCCGTCTCCGGGTTACTGATCAGTATCCCATGTTCAACGACCTTGTTTATGGGAAGACTGGTCAGAATCGCCCCGCCGGGCAACGAAGAGGACACGAAGGTGTATTCCCAGACCCAATTCTCATAAAATCCGATGGCCACCCGACATACCATCTTGCCAACGTTGTGGATGATCATTTCATGAAAATAACCCACGTTATCCGTGGAACGGAGTGGATGGCTTCAACCCCGATGCATATGGCGCTATATAATGCTTTTGAATGGACACCACCACAATTCGGTCATGTCCCTCTATTGGTTGACCTGAACGGCCAGAAACTCAGCAAGCGTAATGCAGACATTGATATATCGTTTTTTAAAGATCAACAAGGAGTCTTCTCAGAGACGTTGACTAATTTCGCCGCACTACTCGGGTGGTCCCATACTCGCAAGTCCGATGTGTTCAGTTTAAAGGAATTGGAGGAGACGGTATGTCTTGCATCCCGCAGTGCACATATTTACAATGCTAATGGTCTCCCAAGTTCAATTTAAAACTTACCAAAGGAAACACGGTTGTTGCTTTTGAGAAATTGTGGTTCCTACAGAAAGCGCATGCAAAGCGTTATGCTGCTGAAGGTGGACCTCAGTTTGACATTATGACGCAGCAGGTTGTCAGTGCCACACAGAAGCGATTTGGGCCTGATCAACTGTATGTTAACCCTTTTAATGGTGAACAGTAAATCTGGATTATGTTAACTTCTTCTTAGATCACCTATTTTTAAGGGCCGGCCGCTAGATGAATATGTAGCGCCTCTCCTTCGAGAGGGAGCTCGATCATATACAACCGCCAAGGACTTTATTGCTCAAAATTTTTCGTTCTTTACACAGACTTTGGATCGACCGCCATATACATCTGCGGCGGCAGCTAAAAATCCATCAACCGACATACAGCCAGCTGTCTCTATTTCCACCCTCCACACAGCTGCAGCTGCTCTATCTATGGTTCCTGAGGAGCACTGGACGGCCGAAACTCACCGTGCAAACATTTCTTCCTACATATTCTCTGACACCACAACGTCCACATCTGGTGGGGATGCTACCTCCGCAAATATAGAACGGGAAGCTAGGAAAGAACTTTTCCATTACCTGCGCTGGGCGCTTTCTGGCGGAGATCCTGGAATAGGAATCCCCGCTAGTATGGAGATATTAGGACGGGATGAAACCGTTCGTCGACTAAAGGATGCTAGAGAGGCTACCAAGAGCTTACTACCAAGCAAGTCAAGACCTGACAAACCCATTCCTGGAGTGAGTGAGGGAGGTGCAGACTCTAAAGCCTGGATGGGATCACTGGCTGAGCTGGCCAAGCAATCTTGATATCACACGAAGGGGTATTAGAGATTACCCTGTTGTATTTTTAGCATGTTTAACTATATTTTATTTGAGATACATACTGTACTTGTATAGAAAAGACACAATTATAAACATCTCAAACTCCTGGTTGTTCTGGCTCAATCACAACTATTTGCTGATTAGTTGGCGTAGCATTCTTACTGGGTATAACTACGTGCAAGAGGAAAATGAGATTGATTGATGATAGTCCGTAGGTAAAAAGTTAAAGAATTCGAAAGACTAATAGGTACAGAGAATAAATGCAGACTAACAAAGCAGAATAGAACCACACATAGAAGAATGAGAAATGTAGTCGAACAGGGGTGTGCCGTTCGGCTGAGTGGCCGGCCCCGTTTCTCTGCTGGCCAAGGCAATGGATCGCTCCACTGCATAAAGGTTGATGAAAAAAAGAGAACATCTTGCCTGCCAGCAGGTGGGAGAGTTGGGGATGAAATGAGGATGATAAATGAAACGTTGATAATAGTGGTGAAGGTCAGGACATAGATAGGGGAAAGAGAATAAACCTCCCAAAATCTACCTGTAAGGCGACCCGATAGAACAAAAAGAAAAATTACAATAAATCCAATCAAACAATTAGCAGCTCCAAGAAGGAAAGGAAGAGAAGAAAAATAAAAGACGAGGAATGAGGTCGTTCATATGGCATAAACACATATATCGATCACTCGTGTCAGCTGTGGCTTGCTGACCTGAGAGGGAGAAAGATCCAGAAATCCCTTCCCAGGGCAACAGGCGTAGCAACGTTTGGCCGTAAAACCCACGCTTTCGCTCAGCGGCAATCGTCGTTTCGTAGCTCCATTCCAATAGCGCCAGACACCTATACAAGCACTCCAAGTGAATTCCAAGAAACGCTTATCCAATGCATCAATATTGTTCCAAGTCGTCGGTCCATGCATCGCTGCCGTCGACTCGGTGTGGGTAGTTGTTTTCTGCTTCATAATCATCAGCGCCCACACCTCGGATGCCTCTTATTTTCTTGAAGCCCCCTAATTCGCCTGGCGTTCCCATACGCTTGCCATGGGTGGCTCTTAGTTTGGCATAGTAGACCTCTGTTGCATCGGCTTCAGGCTCGGACGCATCGTCATAGGTTTCCCAGTTTTCTGAACCAGACGTTACAGTCTGTATTGTGGAATTTGAAATCTGTCTGCTGGCAGGATTTGGAGGGCGATACTGTTGGTCGGTTGTATGGCTCAAGAAGGACGATTGTTGATGCTGATAATGTCCGCTATCTTGGATGTTTGATGAATGTAGCGATTGAACGGAGCAGTTCAAGCTCGGGTTTTGTAGGGGTATTGAGGGTTGTGTGTTTGAACGCTGGTGATGCCTCTCATAAACCTCATCGTCAGGGCTGGTGGACGCTACATTCCCACTAGATGCGGTCGAAATCAAGCTTGGGCACCGTTCCACTTCGTTCTTGTAGATAGATTGAGATGTTTGGGGCCTAGATGCACCAAACAGGTCTCTCATCTTCGGTGGAGGCGCTCTAGGTGGTGGCATATTCCCGCGAACTGTGTTAGATGAGTAATGCTGTGATGGATGATCACGTCGTTCTGGAGAGTTGTTCCCGTGTGGCAGATTGCCAAGTGGAACACGAGCAGGTATCTTCGAAGGAGACTTTGCAATGAGCCCTGCAGCGGCAGAATAGGGCCTTTGAATATTCTTAGCAGTGCTGTTGCTCGTTGGAGTTTTGGAACGTTGTGCGGGAGGATTCGCTCTAGGCTGGGTTCCTCCTCGTACCGATGGAGGGCCTCGAACAGAATTCGCTCTAGAGACTGTAGAGAATGAAGAAGGCGTTTTGGATCGCGGTGGGACCTTTGATGGCGCGGGGGCAGGAGTGATTTCGTCTAGGTATCGTTCACCATGGACGAGGAATGGCCTGCCGTACTCGTCCTCCCATTGTTGCAGTGTTCTCCTGAGTTCTACTTCAACTCTGGGTAGTTCTTTGGCAATCCTCTTCCGCATCTTCTCTTCTCTGAGGAGTCGAGTAGGGTCTCGTCTTTCTCCCTTGTTACCACGAGCCATCAATCGAGAAGCGTCCTGACTGGAGGCGTTAAGTGAATCGCGGTCCTCGATGAGTGACTTGTGTTTATCAATAAGCTGAAGGGCAGGTGCTCTTTGCTCCAAGAGCGCCTCGAGACGCGCAATTTCCCCTTCATGCGCGGATAGCAATGCGTCACTGTAAACATCCGAAAATGCTGGAGTGAAGTCCAGCATCTCTTCCTCTGAGTAGTATAAACTATCCCATAGCTCTTGCAAGCGACAGCGGGAATCTTCCACAAAAAGGTGTAGGTTCTGTCTCTTAAGCTCGTTGAGTCTAGAAAGCTCATCCTCAAATTCGTTTATAGCTCTCAGCCCACAGCCACGGTTGGAGGCTAGGAAACTCCTTCTCTCGGGCTCCTCTACTCCTAGTTTGTCCCATAGAGCCTCAACGGCTGCCTTTAACTCCTTTAGTTTGCGTTCTCTTGCATTCTTCTCATCTAGCAACTTCTCTCTTCTGGCGCGGAGGTTTTCCATGTCTGATTCGTGGAGCCCTAGCTGTTCCGGCGAGTCTCGGTAATGCTGTACAATTAGAGGTTCCGTTTGCACCTGTGGCGTCCCTAGCTCAGCCCAGAGATTTACTATCTCCTGTCCAAGCCCGCTCATTGTATCAACTCGACGGTTATACTCCTCGTATACCTTTGTGAATTCAGCATCAAGGGCTGAAACATATGCTGGAGAAAGATCAAAAGAAGGAGGAGCGGTGGCGCCGGGCGCGGTTGGAGGAAGTTCTATCGAGACGAAAGATGGCTCAAGATGAGAGGAATAGGATTCAAGAGCCTCCACAAGTTCTATAGCCTGGTGTTAGCACGAATTTAATTACTGGCGCGGGAAGATATCGTAACATACTCTTGACTTGTTTAAAGCGCTCATGATGCAGCTTACTGACTGCCTGATGTTTTTCCTTAAGTGCTTCGAGGCACCTGTTCAATGGGTATGAAATTTGAATCTCGCGACTGTCGAATTCTCTGCTACTTCTGGTAGCGCCGTCGAGAGAAGCCTCCATTTGTTTTATTGTTGTTTTGAGCTGGTGGGCCTCTTCCATCATCTGATTCTTTTCTCTGTTATATTCAGTACATGTTAGCCAGTGAACGGCATGCTTGATAGATACGTGAGTGCGTGATGTGACTTACCCATCAACGCGCCGTAAATGGCCGTGTAATGTCTCTGAAAGTGCCGAGAATAGCTATACGAGAGTGCCCAAGTTAGGATTGAGAAGACGCGCATACTACCAAACGATGTAAGGAGACATACCTCGGATTCCCGCGACTCTCGCTCATGGTTAGGAATGCCAATCTCATCAAATAGACCATGAAGCTGCTCGACGATCGTGTTGACCTGGGTGGTCAGGTAGCTAGTATCCACGGCCATGGCTGGTTGTCTGGTGTAGAGGTCTCCAGGTACAAGAGGGGTTCCTTATACTCGTCGGTTGCGGTGATGAAGATGAGTTATGGAAATTGAGGCTATGGTCTTGTGTGTCGCGAACAAACGAATGCGGGATATCGCGAACAGAAGCGAGCGAGGGTAGGTAAACAAGGCTGAGCAATCAATTGAAGGGATCACAGTCCATATCATAAGAGACGAAGTTTCATGCTCAGCGCGAGCCAGCTATTGCGATCGAATCGAGTTCAAGCAGTCTCCTCGAGCAGATGTTGTTTCCATCCGGGGACAAGAATGTTGGATTCGTTGATGATGATCCCGCTTAAAGAGCGTTCGGCTTGCGATTTGTTGACTCGCGGCTCGTTTCCACGGCAACGGCTGACTCAGCGGAAAACTCATCACGTGGTGAGATACTTTATTTTTACTTCAACCACATAGAAGATGAGAACATGATAAATGATAAGGTGGAGGGGAAGATATTATAACATGAGAGGGAGAGAAGAAGAAGAAGAAGAAGAAGGGGAGAGATGCTGCATGTAGAATGCAGCATCTTCTTTACTTGACGTTGTATGCTTCAGTGTGGTCCGTCAGCTGGATTATATCCAATGCTTAAGGAGCCATAAGAGACGGCTGTCTCCTACACTATATGGATACAGGATTGGACCTGCCGAGTGCTGAAAAAGCAAGTGGTAAACTTGAATCATATTATATCTATATGAATATCATTCCAGCAACTGCAAAGGAATAGTTTCTTTGCATATGGTTGGCCTTGAAGTCATATCCCGTTCCATAATACCCTGTTTGCCTACTTATCCGAGTCCTCAAAGGCGATATGATCAAATACGTATACCTAAACTTGCTTGCTTGCTTGTTCTGAATAAGAATATAAACATAGGTGGTATCTGATACTTCATGCCTTTTGCACCTCAGAATCATTGGCAGATATAATGCTATGGTGAACAAGATATATCTTCTGCATCTAATTTTCATGAAGAACGCAAAGGAGATGCCTATACCTACAGGAGCCAATTTTAAAGGTATACACATGATTACTGTCATAATCACCTGTCTAGTTACTGTCCACTTCCATATTAGATGCTCGAAGGTTCCTTGAAGCAGGACTAATATCAAATTTTTCAATTATGTCCTCTTCAGTCCCAAGTGAGATGCACGTGATGAACACAGTCCTCAGCGCACAATAAAATATAAACAACTCTCACTTCAGGGGAAAACTCTTCTCTTGTTTTTTCTCTTCTTCTCCTGTTCATCCTCTTCTTCTACTCTGGTCACCAGACTCCATTCGTTTACATCTAACGTCTACTGCCAACGACAAGACAAGAAACGCGTCAAAGATGTGCTTCTTTGGCTCAGACGACAATGGCATGCCTCCAGCACGTTATATCGACCCCCCTGAAGGAGCCAAGTTCGTTACCTCTGGAGGCTCAGGCTTACTCTATGCTGTCCCCAACAACACCACTGAGATCATGAAGATCTGCTCTCACGACCCTGAGTCCATTCGCAATATCGATATTGAGAAGAACATCTATGAAAACATGATGAGTGCTGGACAGCACCCTCATGTTGTCAAGTGTATCAGAATCCTTGACAATGGAGTTGTCCTGGAACGTGCCAAACATGGTGATCTGCGTGAATACTTCAAGAGAGGAGGAACTGCTACCATGGCTGAACGTATCAAGTGGTGCAAAGACCTAGCCAGCGCTGTTGACTTTATCCATGGTCTCCACATCCGCCATGCTGATATTTGTGGTAAAAACATCCTACTTGACGCCAACCGCAACATCAAGCTCTGTGATTTTGCTGGCTCTTCTTTCTGTGGCACCTCTCCATCTGTCTCTGCTGAGCTCGGCTACGCCCATCCAAACCAGAACCACACCCGTCGCGCGACCGTCATTGCTGAAATGCACTCATTGGGCTCAACTATGTATGAGATACTCACTTCCAGCCGCCCATTCGACTTTGAGCAACGCCCTGCTATTGTCAGCCAGTGGCTCCGCCATGGAGTCTATCCCTCTGTCGACCAACTTCCCCTTGGAGATATCATCATGGCATGCTGGAAGGGAAAGTATCCATGTGTCTTACAAGTAGAACACGCTATTCAAGATGTCATCGAAAGCGGTTCGTTTACCCCTATCTGATACTATAACTTTACACCATACTAACTTTTAGCTCACTAGCTGGCATGTATCACATCTTCTAGCAGATTCAAACTTCCGGTACAAAAATGGGGCTAAATAGGAGTTTGGCTGGGTTTTGAATTCACGTGGATAGGGCATACAAACGGACGGAATGGTTGGGCAGGTTAAGGGTGCAATTCATGTAAACTAATGTCGAAATGGCAGTCATCTAACCAGGTGACCCCCCTCTGCTAGTTCTTCGCGGGGGGGTCCCTGGCATTTACAAGAATAAGAAAATTTCACTTTAAAGAACTGTGGTTCACAAATCTATCACTATGTATATGAAGCATTGATATGCTTCGTTTAACTAGCAAATTAACCCCGTTTAAACTTGAGTTTGCGAAAACTGCAAGTTGGACTAAGGTCTTATACTTGATAGAAACAATCGTCAATTCTGGTTGACTATAAGGCCAGATATCTATCTAGTTTAAGGCCGAATCAATAGGATTGGCATAAAGCATTAATATAAGGCTTCAAACCCTCATACTTGAGGGGGGATAGCTGGGAGCGTAAGTAGGGAGCCTAATTCCATGTATATATCCATCTTAAGGACAACCTTATAAGGTTATCCTTCGGCTGTAGCTTAAGGCCAATTTGAGTCCTTAAATTTAAGGGGGAATGACTAAGATTTAGCTATAGAAGCTAAGCTCTTTCTTTTCATTGCCTTGTGCTGTTTCTGACGTTCTGTATCGTCTTATCTTGAATGTGATATTTATTTAATCTACTGTTTGTGCGTTGGGGGGTACTCCGGCCACCAACGAGGAGGTTATTCGACTTAGCGAGGAGGCTACTCGACTCCGCGCGGAGGCAGCGTCTCTACTCGTCAATATTAGGGAGGCAAAGGAGCGAGAAGATGGCCTGAAGGGGCGTCTTAATGCAGTCCAGGAAGAACTGCAGGGAAGTTAAGCCTGTATATATCTCCATCCTAAGGACGAGCTTATAGATTTTGCCCTAAACAGTAATCAAAGACAAGTTATACCCTATACTGAAGGGGGATAACCGGCCATCCAGGTATGGGGGTTAAACCCAGATATATTACAAGTTGAAGGCCAACATTGAAGGGCTAGATTTAGCTCTTGGTGGAAGCTTGTTCTCCTCAAAACGGCTGGAGATATAGAAACGTAAATTAGAAGCACAGAAATATAAAACTATGTTAGGAGGCCAAAGAAAGTCCATAACCTACAATGGTGGACTCGTCTATGTATGCAGAGAGAGAGAGGTAAAGGAGGTCGCGCGCTTAAATAACCGACACCCGCGCTAAGAGGGGCGGCTTATGTAATTGACTCTTATATAATCATTGTTTACGTAAGTCTATGTTTGCCAATGTATCTTGTTGCTTTATCGCCTATCTTCATTGCTTCAAGATACTCCCTCCATCATCCATCGTGCTTCATTCCAACCTTGGGACCACGATAAATGGTAACTCGTTTGCGACCTGCAGCTCAGGCAGTTGTGCTCAAAAAGCGCGGGAACTAGAGCACAGTTCCCAGCCATGAGTACTCCAGCACTTCAGTCATGGGGTACTTTACCCTCCCCACAGCCTGGTATCAAGCTCTAGTCCAGCTAGCTAATAGAAGATAATAAACAATAGAAGCAGAGAACTACGTCAAGCTTGTTGACCCTCAGCGCGATGCCCTCTATAACTACGATCAGACAGCCGTTCAGGCGTTGATGGCCGCTAAGCCATGGGCCCAAGACCCCCACTACTTCAAGTCGATCCGCATTTCTGCCACCGCGTTACTGAAAATGGTCATGCATGCTCGATCAGGAGGCAATTTGGAAGTAATGGGCCTCATGCAAGGGTTCGTGGCGGCAAATACGTTTGTGGTCACCGATGCGTTTCGATTGCCTGTTGAGGGAACGGAGACTAGGGTCAATGCACAAGACGAAGCGAACGAGTATATGGTCTCATACTTACAGTCTTGCCGTGACTCTGGAAGGCTGGAAAATGCTATTGGCTGGTATCATAGTCATCCCGGATACGGGTGTTGGCTATCTGGAATCGATGTCTCTACACAAGATACACAACAGACTTATTCGGACCCCTTCGTTGCCGTCGTTATTGACCCTGATAGGACTATTTCGGCGGGTAAAGTTGAAATCGGCGCATTCCGAACTTTCCCCAAGGGTTATTCGTCATCCGGTGGTGGGCAGGACGAGGATGATGAATATCAGAGTATCCCGCTGAACAAGGTCGAGGATTTCGGAGCACACGCGTCACAGTACTATTCCCTTGAGGTATCGAACTTCAAAAGCACACTGGATACGAAGGTGCTATCTCTACTTTGGAACAAATACTGGGTTGCAACCATCAGCCAGAGCCCGCTGTTTACCAACCGCGACTATGGGAGTAAACAGATGAACGACCTGAGCCAGAAGATCAAGAGAGCGACAAGAGCTTTGGAGAGTGGAGGGGGCGGGCGGGGTTCTGCGATGGCTGACCCTGGTCCAGATGGGAAAGAGGGCGCTCCAGCGAAAGACCAGCAACTTGTAAAGGTTGTCAAGGACGGAGATCGGATTGTGGGAGAGGAATTAACTGGTCTTATGGCTGCAGAGATAAAGGAAGCCCTTTTCAAAGGCGTCGGACAAGCATCGAACTCCCAACCATCGACCTAGAGTACTTTGTTTCTCCTGCTATCTTTACGGTGTCATGGCGTCTAACCTACAATCTTTACTCTTGCACTAGTTAATGACCCATCTTACGAAATAGACAATGGCCAAGGAAACTGAATACGAATAATATTTGCTATCCAGACTCCAGACTTCAACCAGGTTAACCCTCCGTTATAGGTACTTCTAACAAAAAGCCACTGGCCAGCCTTGTCCTGTTAAACCCTCCCGGCATCTACCCTCCTTTGCCAAACTCCCCAACCTTGCAAGACCATGGCATAATATCTCCAACCCTACAGGTTCTAAATCTCCCCAAATATAGAAATTAAGGTGGCTTATATTACCCCATCTTGGCGAGTGGCTGAAGATAATTTTGTTTGTTAAACTGTTCAGCTTTGACTTTCTTTGTCTCTACAACTTGGCTCTATGAGCGAATAATAAAACGAGGGTGACGGCCATATTCAGACATCTCGTAATTCCTCTCCAGTTTTAATCCAGCCCTTCCTCCATACTTACTCGAAAAGTTGGGGTTATCTTGTTCAATCCGATCCCCGTTGAAGATCAAGGACACTCTGGGTGCGAGTAACCGCACGAGGCTGTTAATATATATATACAGAGGAATAGAACCGTCATTCCAATAGAGAACATCGACACCTCTCTGCCGTGTTATACGGAGAAATCTATACCATTCGAGAAGATGCAGCACCAAAAGAGGGACAATCATGAGGTCTATCATTCCCACAGGCCCATGATGCCGTTCACCCCTATTACTTCTCTTAAACGTGAATTAGCCGTCATGTTTGCCTTTATTGGCTTGTCTATCGCGACTATGGCGGCGTACTGGATCTTCTGGCGATGTGCGTTTATCTCCCACCTACCCTTGACTGGTTATAGTTCAAATATGTGAAGACATCTATTACAAATGGCATTAACGAATATCCATGGTCTAGTTGCCCAGAAACGCAATGCTGCAAAGGAGCTTGCGCGTCGTGAAGACTTCGCTGTCCGGGAGAGAGCTGCTGCTAATATGTCGGAGATGAAAAAGTCCCATAAGCGTGAAAATAGTAACTCAAGCGAAACTCCGAAAAGGACGAATCGAAATGGGAATAGTGAAGGGGGACTGGGGTTTGGAGACGTTCAGGAAGATTTGGTTGTTTGAGAATGTGTTAATGTCGAAGCTGGTCAGGAAGGGAGGGGGATGGCAGGATTCTGGGTATTGATTACCCTGGACCTGGCATGTTTCTATAATGTATATCGAGACTGATATGTATATATCTGATATAAATCTAACAAGCCGGTTGCGCCAAACCGATTGTCCATTGCATCGTACCAATAACAACCACCAAGAAGGCAAGCCCTAAGCCAATGCTTGCAAGCCCATATCGATAGGCATGCTTCAAGTCCAGACTATGGAGTTCAGCAACCCAAGTACTCACAGTAGTCGTAC